>JAVLVB010000824.1:749936-773551 GCA_032876305.1 Orestias chungarensis
ATATATATATATATATATATATATATATATATATATATATATATATATATATATATATATATATATATATATATATATATATATATATATATGTATTATACACACATATATGTCAGTACCTTGGTGACTTTAGCAATCTGTTCTGTCAGTGTGTCCAAAAGACGAGTTTTTAGGAAGTCTTCAGCTTTTTTGACTCTGCCATCCATGAAATAACTGGAGAGGAAACATTGATCCAAATCAAACAAAATCATCAAATCTTTTAAATAATGATTTTGCTACACTGATAGAGGTACAAAAAAAATCCGACAGAAGTAATATACATGTATTTGTGATTATATAAACTTGTTTCAGTTTTAATTCCTTTCATTTCCACTATAATCCTTTCAGTTAAAATGTATTATTTCATAGTAGAAGAAGGTGGTCCATTTTTTTTTACTTTAGGATGAAACATTTATTGATAAAATTTTAGGATACTTCAGGGATAAATGTTTAAAACGAACCTAATTAAATTAAGGAGTAAAGTGAATTGCTTGTAAAAGTGATTTAACAGAGCTGGACCAAACTTGAGCGGAGCCCTGAGCAGAGTTGGATTTAGGAAGCCACCTCAGTTGAACACATTACTCACGGCTGCAAAACTCATGTCTCTTTCATATTATCTGTTTTCTAATCATTCACAGTTTCAGCATTTACCTTTTTTATTTTTTTTATCATTATTATTTTTATTTGCACTTTCATTCTTTCTGCGTTGCATGCTGGGAGTGTGTTGGTGAAGGTGCTTCTGCATGTGGTGAGTTTGACAGAGAGAGTGGGGAACTTTGTTTCTTACGGTGTTTACAATTGTTTTCTTTCCATGCTTTGTATTTCTAAACATTTCACTGGGATTGGTTTTATTTATTGGGGGCTAGTTTTGATTTCTTAGCGCTTATAGCGCTGTTTGTTTGTGAGGATGGCGTCTTCGGGGGCGCCATCCCTCTCTCTGAGAAACGGGATTCGGGTTAAGCCTGACCCGTCAGTCTCAGTAGAGACAGTTCTCCTGGCTGTTGGAGACATTGTTGGTCACATCAATCTCATTTATATTTCGAGAATGTATAAGGAGGTAGTGATATTTCTGAAAGAGGATCGTTGTGTAACTCAGTTGATCGTAAGTGGGGTGACAATGGGGGAGAGTTCTTGCAGGTGTCCCCATTTGCAGTACCACCCGGGTTATTGTTTCCGGTGTGCCGCCGTTTGTTCCTAATGATTTGCTGGAGAAAGAGCTTCAGCTTTTTGGGAAACTCGAATGTGGTTTAAAGTAGGTTTGGGGTGTAAGGACAATAAACCAAAATATGTTCCGTCTTTTAGGAGGCAGGTGTTTATGTTTTTAAAGTCTGCAACACAGACGCTAAAAGTGTCCTTCAGAGTTAAATATGAAGACAGAGCTTACATGGTTTACGCAAGCAACGGAAACCTGAAATGTTTTGAATGTAGTATTGTTGGGCATAAAAAGGCCGTTTGCCCCCCAAAACACAGCCAGCGCAGGTTGAGCTAAGTCGGAGTGCGGAGGCGTCGCTGACCGCTGGTGTTTCTCCGGCTGCGGAGGAGAGGGCGCCTCCCCCATCAGCTGTCCCTGATGCTGGGGAGGGAAGCAGCGGTCTGGATATACAGTCTGTGAGGGATGACATTGAGGAGAGTGGAATCACAGGTTCCACGGGTTCCCTCAAACTGTTGTCATTTTGACTCGCAAACAGATCAGACGGTTACTTCTAACTCTGTTGCTGCTGAGGCAGCGGTGCTGCCCGCAGGTGAGAGTGCAGAGACCCAGTCTGTAGCTGAAGCTGCACAGGCAGACGACATGGAGTACGGCAGTGATTCAGACAATGTTTCAATCGCAGATTCCCAAACATCCAGTGGTGACTTGTACCCTTTGGCTTAAATCAATATTTTTCTTGATGAATCGTTTGGCAAACATGTTAAAGTTCTGGATTATTTTCCTGATGCTGAAAATTTTCTAAAGAGTGCACAAGTGGTGCAACCCCCCCCCCCCAAAAAAGTAGGTTTTGAAATGCTTGACATAAAGAAAGGGTTCTGTTAAAAAAAAAGAAAGAAAAAAAGAAAACCCACATGACTAATATCCAGAGACAGTTATTAGTAAACAAAGGTTCCAAACATTTAAAAATTCGGCAATTTAGCAAGTTAAATGGGTTCTGGTAGTTAATAACTTGGTTGCTTGGATTCTCTGGCACAAACTAACTGTTTTAACACGACCATTATCTTTCATACAACGTCTTCAAAATATTCTAGTGGTTTCCTTCTGGTCTAGATGACACTGGGTGAGACCTGCAGCTGTCACTCTTTGGACAGCGAAAAAACAGTTGTATGGTGTTGGATTACCATGGCTCGATACTGCACTTCTTTTTCTGAGGAAAGCAGGACATATTGGCTATGATAGACATCTGTTTTTGATACTACAAGGATCCTTGGACTTAACTGGTCTTACTCCATTTCACCAATCCATTTTAAATGCTAGAAAGATTTTCACCTTTGAGAGGAAGACTATTGAGAAACAAGTGGGTGACCTCCAGTGGAGGATTGTGCATGGAGCCACATCTACAAAAAAATATCTGGCACACCTTAATCCTGACATCAACGTTCACTGTGCTTATTGTTTGCATGAGTAATCTCTCTCTCTCTCTCTCTCTCTCTCTTTTCACAGGTAAATTTTTGCAATGATAATTGTTAGTTTTTACTAATCATACTTTCCCATAGTACAACTCTTTTAAGCAATGGCCACTGACACTGGCCAGCAAATGAAATAATTAGAAGATGTGAAACAGTTCAAGATTACATATTTTATTTGTAATATATAATGATGGATTGAAATGAACATGTAATTTAAACCAGAAAGGAAACATCAATATTTAACAATGGATCGGCTTGTTTAAACATTTTTTAATTAAATTAATTTATACCAAAAGACAAAAATATTTTTAACATCTTACTAGTTGCCCAACGCCAGCAGGGGGCCCGAGGGCTTCAGAATAATCTGGTTCTCCAGCTGCCTCTTTATATTTAGTGTATTGTGGCATACTTTTTTTTTTACATGGTGGATCTCTAACGTTTTAAGTGCACAACATCATAAATGCAGCACTTTAAAATCTAATCTAAAAAGTCTCATTTTCATTGGTCTAAACTTGTTATGATAACATGTCAGTTAACTTCACTTCTCTAAACAGACACTGACCTAACTGACATATTCAATTTTACTATACCACGCTGATCATCCAGCTTTGTGTCAATATGCTGGACTGCATCTGTAGAGAAACTGGAAGTGCTGGACTTTTACTGAATGAACAATACAAAAAACATCTGCAGTGGTCTCGTATGAAAACGGATGAAGACATACGATAAAAGTTAAATGAAAAATGATTTTAAAAGACCATGATGAGAGAGGATTTTGTTGATAGTTGGAGTCAAAGATCTGTGTAGGATCTCCCTGCAGGCAGACCAAAAGCTATTCCAAAATATGTTTCAAAAGTTCAAGGAAAGAAAACACGGGAACAGACTCCTCAGTCTGTAGTTCATGTTTCAGTTACCATAAAGATACTCTATCGTCTATTTGCACAACAGTGGCTGACATAAAGTTATTTTAAACTTTCTCACATTTCTAACATTACAGCCCCAATTACTGCCATTGTGTTGGGATTTTATGTGATTGGCATTATAAAGGCACCACCATGTTTTACAATAGGGTGGATGTGTTTATGGTGTCAATTATGTGTCATAGGGCTTTTACATGGACAATAAATTATTTTAGTCTTATCTGACCAGAGATGGATTTTTAACTTGAATTCAATCTGGGAGAAACTGTTTTTATGTTGTTCCTACAAATGTTGTGTGTTTTCTGTTACAACAGTTTCAATAAAATTCAGTCAAGATTATTAGTGGAATGAGAAAATGTGACTTTGCAAAACAGTCAAAATCTAAGAGTGTTCTCTATTAGTCCCAAGTATATTTCTAGTTGTCCTTTTTAGCTGCCAAGTTGACCGAAGCCAAAGTCTAAGCTATGTTGTGATCTTGTTAAATAATGATTCTTATATTTTAATTTTCCTATGTATATTTACTTCTAGATGTAAGGTAAATAAATTATTAAATGTATATGTTCTCATATCACATATATGTTAGAGCTCAAACTGATCATAAAAGCTGTTTCTTATGCCAAAAAGCCAGTTTAAAGCAAATATGTAAGAATAAGACAAAACACTACCCTTAAGAAAGTTTGATTTTTATAAACTCACTGAAAAAGTTATTTAGTTCATTTTAGCTGGACTAAAAATGACAAATATTTTAAACTCTTTTGCCCAAAAAATGTAAATTAGTGGTCTGGCAAGCTCTATTCCAAGCTAAATACCAAAGTAAACTGACAACAAATACAATCTCAGTCTT
The DNA here is from genome assembly GCA_032876305.1 of Orestias chungarensis. Taxonomy (NCBI): domain Eukaryota; kingdom Metazoa; phylum Chordata; class Actinopteri; order Cyprinodontiformes; family Cyprinodontidae; genus Orestias; species Orestias chungarensis. The sequence goes on from JAVLVB010000824.1 coordinate 754,359, forward strand.
TTACATAAACTATCATGGAAAATCTTGGTAAATGACAAACAGGTGAGTGAAAGTGATGTGAACAGAGCTGCATTCAGTTTATGTAGAGCAAGTCAGTGTTGCAATCTGAGCTTAGACTCATTGAAATGTTCCTCATATTGCTGGAAAGGCCCCAAGCTCCTGGCCTCTAACTGTAAACAATGCAGGGATTAAGTCATACCAGTTATTTGGCTATCCTTTCATCTTTCCAGAGCGCTTACAATAATTCTTTAGACGGGGTCACAATTGGAAAAAAAAGGTGACTGGATTTTAAAACTTCAAGATGACCTATTTTAGTTTAAAACTAATGTTTGGTAGCGAACAACAGACATAAAAGGACATAAACCATGGTATTGGTGTTTTATCCAGAACTGACAGGATAATTGTTGGTTTATTGAGTATGGCAGCTGAAGCAGAACAAACAACCATTCTTTGTGCCTGTAGTGTTTGCAAAGATCTTTAGGCTGCTGTTTGCTTTTATTGAAATGTAAAAGAGAACAACCCTGTGTCTGAATATTCAAAAACAAGCAGATCACTGACAATCTAGCAGTCACCTAAAACAGAAATATGGCACAGGAACAGATGTGATGCAATCAAACATAGGAAAGAGTACTGGGACTAGGAAAGATTGAAAGATTTGAAGGCCCAAAGCAGAAGACTTGTATTACCTTTGCCTGTTTTATCTTACAGAAGTGAGTGGCCATGATTTTGATAATTAAAATAATGTATAATTCCTGTTTTCTCTAGAGATGCATGCTTGCACTAAATCTACATATGCTTATTATAATTGTGGCTAAAGTAATAAAGGATTTCTCTAAGGTACTATCATAAAACACATGAAATTATAAAGACCATTCTTTAGTTGAATCGGACACAGGCTAAATGCTGCAAATTGAATAAAAGAGGATGTGTTTAAATTACTTGTAATTCTTACAGATAATGTTAAATACACTATAAAATATGTAAGTGTACGATCACCAATGTAAAACAATGTTGTAAAGTTATTGATGTGTAATCATATGCAGTTTGAAAAAGTAAATGTTGAAACAGGGAGTAGATAAGAAAAGTTCTGTGAAAAGGGAAATGTTGGAGGAGGCCTTAGCCAAGAAATATCAGCAGATAGTCACATGTATAAGGGATAACCAATGGTGGAAAGGGAAAGTCCTTTGCCATTAAGTGCAAAAACTGCATGGAAAAGTTTTGGACATCATGATCCTGAGGAATGGCAGGGTTTAGAGTCCAGAGATTAGTTTCTTCACTGGGATTTAAGCCCTAAAAATTATTTAACTCCAGATTAAGTATCTCGAATCCACTAAAAAAGACTAAAAAGAAGAAGACAAGTCGGAGGGTCCATGTTCACCTCCCTCAAAGGGAGGAGAACATGGACTGCGATTTGCCCTTTGCCCAAGAAATCTATAAGTCTTATGCCAGAAGTTTCACCCTGAATAGGGTATGAAAGCCAAAATGTCTCTCAAAGCCTGTACTTAGAATTATTTAGTTTCAGCATTACAGAAAATTAGGTTAGGACAAATGTTTTATTTTTATTACCAGAATTTTCTGTGCTGTGGAATGTATGCTGTTACTGACACTTGAAAAGTACCACTACAAAATACGCATTTACAATTATAAAAGTGTTCTGGATTTTCTTAAGTTCTTCAATGGTGGTAACATTTTCCTGGTGAATGTTTCATGTATTTATAGTAGCCGTCAATGGATGCCTTAAGAACCAATTAGTTAAAAAGAGTGTTAGGGTATCCAAGCCATTATTAAGTTTGCAGGAAAAAGGGTAAAGGTGGAAAGCTAGCAACACAATCTTGTCTGTCGAGTATGATAATGTAACCATCGTGTTGTGTTGGTCACTTAAACATTAAGATCAGGAAATGAGCCAATTAAAAAGAGCTCCCCCAATAAGTTACAAAGTGCCCTAAGGAAAACAAAGTAAATGATTCGGAGTGGCTATCAGTAAGCCCTGTTCTCCTAGTAAACAAAAAAGGTGTATGGAAAGCTGATTCCAGTAGACCATTGTTGTTAGAAAATCGGCCAAAATTCCAGCAAACTATTGTACAAATTTTTTGGAAGGATTCTTAAAAACAACTGACTAACAGACCTAGGTTAAGTCAGAGGAAATATCAGTAGATTAATGTAAACAGGTTAGAACATCTGTTATTGTTTGTATAATAGTAGTGGTAGTGCACGGTATATAGATTCAGAATAAAACAAAAAAATGCACTGATGTTGTTAAAACAAACAAGAGATCATGTTGTTCTTATGCAAGTGTTAGAACATTCATAAAAGATAATAAAGGCTCAATAAAACCTGATGTGACTAGAAAGGCTGATACACATAGAGGAAGATTTGTTGCTATTTGTACTAATGTGCACCTGAAGGTTACTATAAATTTAATGAACCATCACCCAACAACAACAAAAAAATGTTGCCTTTCCCAGGATTGCTGGCAGGATATGTGCAGCTTCTTAATCAGTTAAAAAGGCACAAATCTTTAACATCTGTTTAATACTATGGTTGCACTTAAAAAGTAAGACCTTTTTAAATGCAGTTTGTTCTAGGGGTAAGACAACATATGGCTATATTGTGTCCTTTTGTCTTTTCACCTTTAAATCGAAGCAAACAGTGGATAGATATTTAATAATTAGTTTCAATTCAAATCAGTGTAATTTACAATGCAATCTCAGGGTGCTTTACCAGACTAACTGGTCCACTTTATAAAGAGAAACATGTCATTTGAGCTATGAGTCACATGTAACACAAAGAAATAGCAATTTGTTTAAGCAATGGGTTTTTGAAAGCACCTCTTATTAAGGTAAGATTTATTCATGAAGGCTAAGAGAGGGTTGCTTCACACAGATTTTTTCGCTGCTAATGCCACCGCTGGAGCAGTTAGGCTAACATTATGTGCCTTGCTTACGGGCATCTAAACACTGACTCTTGTGCCAAATAGTAAATTTGTCTCCTTCCCTTTATTCACTCATATTTTCACAGCTAGCTGCCTCGTCTCACACTTTCTGCTGTTTGAAATCTCTCACCATAAAGCAACCACTGTAGGTAAGAGAGCTGACTGTATATCTGCTTGGAGGGCCTGGGTGTAGTTAAGTGTTTGATTGAAGTATATGTTAGTCTAAAACCACAAATGTCAACCTCATGGCACTGTCGGAGGAAAAGTAATGAAACCAACACTAGGATTTATCCTGTGGGGATTGTACGTGTTTGTAAAATGTTTCATGGCAATCTATCATGTAGCTGCTGAGGTTTGTCAGTCTGGGCCGAGGGGATAGCCGAACAGTGCTGCTTTTAGGGTAATGCAAATAACACTTGTAAAGAATTGTTGTTTCAAACATCTAAACTTCAAGAATCAATTCCAAGTGATGTCTGTTTGGAATGGAAAAAATGGCAAAGCATGTAATGGACGAGTAAACAAATAAAACCAAACATTCCATGCCAACCTTTTCACTTCACAAACCTCTTTTATATTCTGTCACGTTAAACCTGCAAACGCAGTATTTAATGGGTTTTACCAACAAAAAGTAGATCATACTGACTTCTGGTTTGTATCTTTAAAACAGATTGCTGTTGAAAAGAAGACGTATTTCAAGGAAGAGAATTAAGACAACAAAACAAAGAGACTGAGGATCAATATAAATCCATGTCTCCAGTGGGCAGGACAAGTTTACATCATGCAGTACACTACTCTGGCCTCAAAAGAAGGGGAGCAAGACCACAATTACTGAATAAACATCTGGTACATTTGCTGTGTGCTGTGTTGGAGGCAGCATTGTGCTATGGGGATTAGTTTTGTCTGCTGGAACAAGAAGACTGATTAGAGTTGATGAGAAGGCGGATAGAGATAAAATTAGTCCAAACTCCTTAATACCATTGGCAGATTTAGATTGACAGGCTTTAGATTGACAGAGTGGGTGGCCTCTCATCTCCTGCTCGGGGCCACTACCAGAGGCCTAGTCATTTGAGGTTTCTTCATGGTAACTTAGCTGTTCCTAAGACTCTTTTGGACTGAGATGTCTGATGTTTCTCCAGGTGTCTGTTGGAGCACCCTTTTCAGTGTTGTGGCTGACATCAACAAGTGTTTTGATGTCCATGAGCACTATGTTTGGCATCTTCTGCCAAGCTCTTCAAGTTTCTCCCCTAAGCCCAGTTTCTCATGCTCTATTTTTCTAATGTGTCCTTATTTGGGATTTTCACATTGATCATGATGTCCGGTTGGTTGGCCTTACCATTTTGTCTGTTTATATCTAGAAGCCCCACAGGATATTTGGTTTTTCATTCTCCTTTACCTTGCCAAGTGACTCCTACTTTGACCTGGCGGTCTGCAGTTCATATTCTGCACAGATGTTTTCTGTACCCTATAGAAGGCCCTTTGTTATGGCATTCTGCTAGTGTCTCACACCCTGTTGTGGGATTTTTTCTGTGGCCGCTTTGCAAAGACTGCACCTCTTGCCTGGTATAGTAGTTCAGGGCCTCCATTGCTCTAGTGTTCGAGACCTGGTCTTGTGTGGGAATGATTGGTGTTTCTGTGCTGTCATTTAGTCCCACCCTCTGTAGCCATTGTTAGGGGTCGGTCATATCAGCTATATAAGGTATCTGTTGATGGTACATCTCATGAAGGTTATTTTTTTCCCATAATTGTTCGTTTAAATCCTTTCCTTCTAGATTTCATTTTATGAGACATTTACTGAGCAAATCATTCCTCAGGGTTACGTTCCTAATATTCTTGGAGCATGGATGTTTCATCTTTAGTGGTGACCCTGTTGCTCACTAGACCTTTGTCAAATTTTTTGCACCCAGTATTTAGCCTGTGGATACAGACTTGGGGATAAATCCACCATTAATAGTGAGTAGCTTTGTGTTTTAAAGTAAGTGGTCTGAATTTCCTCTTTTGGACAACTTATTACCCCAGCAGGGTATCTAACTACTGGCATGGCATAGCTTTTTATCTCCAGTTTTTAAATTCATAATGGAGAACATTATTGAAAAGAACATCAGTTATGTTAGAATTCGGTTCAACCAATGACACTACATTACAAAAGCCAATGAAATTTGTGCTATTAATGTGGAAAAATCTGAAAAGTTTTATAAAAGAATGACTGCTTTTGGGAGGTCATGTTATAATTGAGCACACAGTTTTATTAAGCCACGATATCATGTTTGTATTTTTTTTATTTGATGTGAGAAAATATTTTAAAAAGATTAAAATACATAACTGTTTTTCTAGGGTATATTCAAATAAGGAGTCATGCCTGTCATAGTCTGTGTAAAATCTGGTCTGGATTCATTTTAGTAATATAAGCAATAATTGTAGGTCTCATGCTATGACTCCCACTTGTTTACTACCCAGCATGTCCCTTTTTAATGAAGTGCAGGAAGACGTTTTTTTTTGTGTTTTTTTTCCGACTGTTGACTCTTCTAAATATGTTTCTAGATTCTCTGAAAAGCAATTTTACAACTAAACAACAGAAAACCACCAGTAATCGGCTTAAGTTCATGAAAAACAAAAGTGAATTACGAGTTCTACCAGTTAAAAATGTCTCGTTTATGCATATAAATTTAAAGGTTTTAAAGTATTTTCTGATCAAATAAAAAAAGGAAAATAAAGACACAGATAATGAAAACGGTGAATACACTTTTTCATTTTTTAATGAGGAAAAAATGCTTCTATTTCTAAATACAATGCTACAAAAATAAATAAATAAATAAAGTAAAGATAAAGCAATTACACTTTTTGTTATCTTAAGCTATAAAAACATCTCAACTTCAACCTAACATGTTTCATCATTTAAAGCATCAAAAAGGATCTGGGTATGGTCAAGCTTAGATGAACAAATCCAGCTGCTTCTTTAAACCACTTCATGTTGACTGCTAAGTTTCTCTCATACTACATCCGATTAGAAAAAACTTCAGACAGCTGCAGTGATGTAAAATCGAAGCAGTAGACATATTAATGAAAGTGCTCGATTTTTGTTGGATTGGCTTCTTTTATAGAGGTCAGATTTTCTGTCACAAAGCCTGGTTAGACTGGAATCTGGAGCTTAAGCTTAAAACAGGCTAATTGACAAAGGGAATGAGCCAGAGCATATGGTTTGATTTTAACAGGGTGGGTGGTGTTTTTCCTAGTCCTACTGACAACCTCTCCACCTTCCATTTCTTAAAACATCTACTAATTAGACTTGACCTTCACCTCGGTCGTTGCTTCTAGTCACTTTTACTTTGCCTGAGCACAAATATCTTCAGGTAAATTCTAATACAACTTATTCATTCATCTTTTAATATTTTGTTGTTTTCATTCTTTAAATTGAGAGTAGAGAAAAAAAGGGTAAAATACCTACTGTTGCCACGTAACAGCATCTACAACTGAGCCGGCGTTCTTCAGGAACCTGAAATTACAACAAGAAACAGTTGCTGTAAAAAAAACGATTTAACCAACAAAAAAGCCTGAATGTTATTGTTGCAGGACCAGCCTGTATTTAAAGCAATACTTTACATTTGTGTGCATTAATTGAACTGTGGCTAGGAAGACCTGTAGATGAATTAATGTGTGGTACAGTATGATGACATATATTTCAATGCAGGCTACAAATAGGGCTAAACTAAAATTAATCAAACATCTTTTATCGTAGACCTTACATAGGAAATATGTTTGTTGTTTGTCAAATATGCTTACTTTACATGCTAAACAATGTTTTATTTAAACAATAAAAATAAAAATTCATAAACACACAAACATTGTTTAATTAACATCAATACATTTCTCCTATTTTAAGAAAATAAAACGAAAACATACTCAAATCTATTTTATTATTCTGTTATAATATTAACTCTACAGTTGAAAACATAACAACAAAACTCCATATCTATGGTCTTTTTACTAAACTATAACAATGGATTGCTGGCAGGTCATGATTTTAGTTTTCCACTGCCTATTTCTATAAACTAACAATTTGCACTGAAATAAGAGAATATAAGAAATACTTCATTCATTCCCGAGGGGAAATTATTTGATGATTTAACTCAATGATCTAAAAAAAGATTTAAAAACAGAAAACAATTTCTGATTAGAATTGAAATCATATGGTCTGTTGGCCCAGAATTGTTTTTATTTGATTATTTTAGTCACTGTTACCAAAAAGCTCAATATTTGTCTCATATGACTGTAATATCTGTTTTTGTTTTTGTAATATTTGTTTTTAGCTGCAAATTCCTAAAAGCTTGTTTTTAAAAGTGTTGATTCTTAAACAGATACAGCAATGTAGCTTCACTGTTCTAAAAAATCTGGTCCATGGAAAGAACCAATAAAATTAATTTGCTGAAAACATTTCTGATTAGAATAGAAATCATATGATGGTACAGAACTGTTGAAGGTTTCTGCAGGTAACCAAGATAGAATTACTAATATATATATATATATATATATATATATATATATATATATATATATATATATATACATTGTATATTCTTTCCATGGACCAGATTTTTTAGCAGAGTGAAGCTACATTGCAGCATCTGTTTAAGAATCAACACATTTAAAAACAAGCTTTTAGGAATTTGCAGCTAAAAACAAATATCACAAAAACAAAAACAGATATTACAGTCAGATGAGACAAATATTGAGCTGTTTGGTAACAGTGACTAAAATACTAACAAATATAATTGCCCGAGTACCATACAAATCTAAATGTTCACAAGGAAACTGGTTTCTCTTTTCGTCTTTCGGCTTTTGTTCAGTTTAAAATCTGCCAATTAGTTTGCCATTAGTCATAAAATCTGGTTTTTGTATCCGTTTTTAGCTTTAAAACACCAATGGCAAGATGATCAATGTTTTTGGCAAAACGATTTAGAAATACAAGGACCTCATATGCACTGTAAAGGTTATATCAATCACACCTCAACTTTAGCCGGCCCCTGTTTTCCTTTGCAGTGCTTCTTAAAGCTGAAAAATAATGTAGAACCCCCAACACAAATACACCCTTCTTACGCTTTTAAATACGCCCCGAACCATTTCTACCTCCTTGAAACACTTATCCTGTTAACTAACATAAACAAAGCTCCTCTTCCTATCTCCCTTTCTCCATCTGAGGATTTGCATCTGTGTGCGTTTTCACCTGACCCAAATCGGCCCATATTTGGAGTTAGCAACATACCAGACATATCTCGAAATGTGTTTCTAAACCATCTTGTCACAAAAACGCAACTTTCACCAGTGTGGCTTGTTTAGTCTTGCAGGTCTGATATTTGGACTGTAGAGTTTCAGAATCAAATATATCTTATTTGCTAAAAGCAGCAGAGTGCACAGGATGTCAAACACTGGAGCTGCCCGCCTCGTAACAGTGTCAAGCAGACAAGAAATGTTGCTTGTTAAATATGACACCAGTGACCCAAAGATACCCCAGCTCTCTGTTCTTTATCCTCTTCCAACATTTAACTTGGACTATGGGATTGCTGCTTCATTATTCTTACAAAAATAACAAAAACAAAACACATGCAAATAAACACACCAACAAATTTTAAAAGGTGATATACTAATGGAGTTCCTAAATTTCTATCAATAATGTGAAACTGCAAAAAAAAAAAAAATTCTAGCATTTTTCCAGTTGTTTATCAAAATCTTACATTGGAAAATCTTAGGAAAAAATCTGTAGTTAGAAATCGCTCAAATAAAATAGATAGCTTTTAGTACATAGTCTTTTAAAACTTTAGTACAAAGGCACATCTTAGTAGTTCGAGGTAATTGTTTCACGGTTTTATGAGCATAAACTAAATCAGTGTGTTGAGAATCCAATATGACTAATGTGAAGCCAGTATATTTAAAAAAATCTGATGATTTACAGTTGCTATACCATTAAAAAATGTCAAGAATACATTTAGTTTTTTTTAGGTTGGATAATAGACATTAAATCAATATTTACACATTAGATGTCAACTTTGTAGGAAGACTGTCCTTGATTTAAGTTCACATTTTATTAAGGCTCTTCTTTAATTGAAAATATGGTTAAAATGTGTTTGTATAATTAGAAGGAGGATCTTTGAATGACTTAAAATCATTTGTTTTATTTTGGGATGTACTATAGTTAAGAGATGAGTATGTTTTATTTATTTAAAATTGTGTGTAACTTAACCTTTTAGCTTTTATTGTTTTTTTTTCTCTTCTCTACCTATTTTATGAAAAAATTAGTACATACAAAAACGTATTTGCAGTGTACATTACTGACAGGTCTGAGAAAAGTTAAAGTAAAAAGCCATTCCCACTCTGCGTTTGCTGTACAGTGGCACAATTGCATCACCTTTTGACAATTCTGTTTTTTATTTCTGCATACAAATATTTACAACAGCTTCACTTTTGGATGGTTGGAGAAAAAGTTATAGATTAGCTGTGAACTGATGGCCTTAAAGTATCAAAACATGTTTTTGCTAAATCACAACATTTTGTTCTGTTATTGAGTCTTAATAGTAAAGATATGATGCTTTTCCCCTCTTTTCTTCCGCTTTTCCTTTTAGCATTGTTCTTGTTTGTCATTAGTTTATTATAAGTTTTAGTCATTTGTCATAGATTTGGGAAGAAAAGTACAACTTAAGCAGCATGTTCACTGGTCCTGTAAAATTTTTGAGATTGGATGAGAGTGGCAAATCATATTTAGACCCCAATGAAGAAGGATTTTATAGATTACTAATGAGAGGTTTTCTATCCCCTTAGTAAAACTACAAATATTTGATTTACTTCCTCTTCAGAGGAGCAGCAGTCTTGATAAAAAATATGGAAGCTTATAATTATTATCATCACAATGTGATTCAATTCTGTATTAGTCAAACCTGTGACAGAACATGTTGAACATTAACTTCATAGCATGTTGTTGGGAAATGATGCTCAATACATTAGCTGAACCTAGCTCAAAGTTAAGGTTCTTTGCATTTATTTGCTAAACAGGTGAGTGAAACCAGATTGATCTTTCTTTAGTTAAATTAAGCACTGCAAAAACAAAAAAAATGCTCTTACAACATTAACGCTCTGCTGCTACAGCAGAGTTTATAAAAGTAACGTTTACTGCTCTAAAATCTTGACTCCAGCACATTTTATATCAAATTTAATTTCTGTGAAAATGTAATTGAACACATGTTAACAAAAATAAACAAATAAATTTAAAAAAGTCCCCAAACCAAGGTTTTCTTCCTCTATATTAGTAAGATCTGACAACCAATGAATTTACATGTTCTTGTTTCAGGCTTTAGTTGGGAGGGTGCTGTTAAATAAGCAATCAGTGTGAAGCTAAAACTGGTGCGGCTTCTGGCAGACACCAGCAGGTGGGATATTGTGCAGTCACGTTATCAGTCAGATGTCACTTTATTTAGGTTGACTTGGTATAAGTGGAGCTAAGATCCTGAAACCCAAAGTGTGGAAATTCATAAACACTAAGGTCTACTGAGTGTGTGTGTATGTGAGTGTGTGAGCGCATCAAAATGAGTGAAGCTCCATGTAGTCTCAAACTGCTGCAAGATACATTCCACTGTGTTTCTTTGTTACCACCAACTGGACAGCCTAACGAGGAGAGGAATCTAGGTCACGTACTTTGCTTGTTGAACTCACCCATCCAGCAGGAGCACCGCATTCTTCCGAGGTCGTCCGGTGTTTGGGCCATAGAGGTGAGCCCGGTTGTAGTAGCGTACAGACTGCAGGAGGATCCTCAACTTGGCGTGGTCTTGAGCCAACTGGGTGCTGTTGACTGCACGACCCACCATGCTTCGGTAGGAATTAGGCTCTGGTAAGATAAGACGCAGCACGCCATAAGCCGGGGTTTGCGCAGGAAACAGTAGGGAGGAGGAGAGGAGTACTGTTGTTGTAGACCTTGTTATCTTAGAGCATCCAACTGCCAGTAAAAAAACCAAAGTGGGGTTGGGGGAGGGTAATTGGGCAATTCACAGTAATGCAGACCGATTGATTCAGTATCGGGGGAATAGTCCAAGCAGACATGGTGGCCTTGCACATTCATTAAAACGAACTGTTGGAAACGGTTTGCCCGAAAAAGAGGAACGCTAAGCTTTTGCAGACCTGCTGCTGTTCAATCGCTTAGTTAATTGTTCGCCTCTCATTTGACCTCTACAAATTTGTCTCGGTGTCTGCACTGCTTGGAGGATTTGCTTAAAATTATTGCTTTCGCTATGGTTCAATACCTCACTAAAATTTTCTAAACGCTCAGATGAATGGGTTCTTCATGATACTCTCAGGCTTCGGCTAAAATAAAACTTTGTATCCAGAGATCCGGTGCTTTATGAAATTAAAAGAGAAACATGAGTCATGCACCCTTTCATTCTTCAGTGAACCAGGATGTTTACCCTTAAACTGTTACACAAAAAAGTATATTTGTGTAATGAAACTAATCTTTTTGTGTTTAAATGATACATTGGAAATGCTTTTTATCCATTGTTAGTTCATTGTTTTCTGAATATTAAAGCTCTCAAAGAGAGGGAAGATAAAATAAAATTGAACCTATATGTTTTTTCATAGCTGTTAAAAGTAAAAAGGAATAAGCAACTTCTTCTAAAAAACTTCTCTTTTCATGACATGTTGGGTTTGAGAGGGGACATTTAAGTTTCAGATTTTATCTAACAAGCATCTGACCTTCATCCATTTTTCTTTTCTGAAAGAAAGTCCAAACACAGCACAAGCTTGAAAATCCCTGAACTATTCACATCTCAATCAAAACATCATGGAGCCTGGCAACAGATGGGATATCTCCTGAAGATGGCTTACCCTAATTGCACAGAGTTGGTCCTGAAGAGACAGAAGCAACTGAGGGATTTTAAATGCAACCTCTTCTTTGACGGCTACACTATTAGTGTGGATCATCTGCAAAGAACTTCTTTAAACAGCCCACATGATCTACAATCTCAGTACTCTGCAAAAATGTTACATTCCCATAAACATCAACACTTCCTCAGGTTACATTAACAAACAGGGATTTATTAATAGACCAACATAGGATAGTGCAGAACTAAAAAGTGTAAAACAAATATAGATGGTTTTAAAGTATTTGTACATATAGTCTGACGAGTGCGCTATGTGTACATATTCTGTCCTCTGTATCTGGAGACATTTCTGACCACTGTTCTTTGCCAGACTCCTTAAGATTAAATGGAAAGTGCAATTATTTTTTACATTTCAAATCTTTATGATTTGATGTTGATAGTTTCATTGTTGTTCTATAAATAGCAAAAAAAAAACTCTCAAATCTATCACAGTTGGTCTACATTTATCTTTATCCGTCTTTCCAACTAATCTGACCATGTTATCTCTCCCTGGTAAATAAATGTATCTTTATAAAATGCTGCCAGCACTATGTTTGAAGGCAATGTGCAGACGACCCTAGTTTAGTTTACTCCACAGCTGCACAAAATATGTTTTTAATATGCTATTATAATCATATCATTGTGTGTGAAATATACATATTCAAAAGGACAGTTAGAAATTCAGTGATGTGTTTTGTTTTCAGCCAGTAGGACAGAGTCTCAAAACAGCAGAAGCTTGCACTGGGGGGAAAAAAAATCCCATTTTTAATTTTGTTAAAAACTAACAGAGAAGCACAGATGAGAACAAATGAAAAGAAGAAAATTGTCACGTACTGAAACTGATTGTCGTTTCAAGAATGTATCATAGCAACATAACATAGCAAAGATTTTGTAATGTTCTGCAACCTTAGTTTCAGTTGCTCTAAGCACCTTCTTATTATATTTGCTGTGTCTACAATGTATGGTTGCGTTATGTAAGAGTGTCATTATATATAGGTGTTTGAGGTTGCAATGTAAAAAAATGTGAAAGGTATAAAACATTTTTCAAAATACAACATTCATGTATCCTGGAAAAACAGTTTGCGGAGATGGCTTCCAAAGGAAAGGTACAAAATACAGAGTTAAAAGTAATCAGAAGCAACAGGATTATGCCACTAAGAGAAGCAGGTACTTAAAACCCATACTGTATACCAAATTTGGCTACCTCTTAGTAGATGAGGTAAAGAAAAAAGTAACACAAACTTTTTACTACACAGAACAATCTGTTAAATGACTACTGACAAAGCAGCATGTGGTATGCTGCTGTACTGACCGTTGCCCAGCTCCCAGGAGATGTTGTACTTCTTTCCAGCACCGTACTTCAGCAGGCTCAGTGTGGACGATGTGTTCCAGGAGTTGTCTGGGTTTCGATGCAGCGCGTTGAGCCCCAGGATCAGGTGCAGACCAGCGCAGTCGGCAAAGTTGTACAGTTTGTCTAAAGACCTGGCTGGGAGAAACCCACGAAGCAGTTGTAACTTTGATTCTTTTGATTCATTTGGAATCATATGACAATAATACAAACCACGTGAAACTCATGGACTTTCTGGTTATTTATCCCTGTCATTCTTTAGGTTTGCATGTAGCTCTAGAATCATATATGTGGTGTTCTTTTCACATAAATAACCCTAACTATTGCATAGTTTCTGGCAGCTATCTCACCTCATGTCTACCATGTAAGAAAAATGGTAGACATAAAAATCCTAGATTACTTCTGCAATGTAACACTGAGAGGCTGTAAAAACATCAAATATGCTAAGAGCCACTCAGGGTATTTCAAATATTGTTTTAATTTATTCTGTTGTGCTTAAGAAAATATCTTATACAGACCTGGTATACATAGTTTTTAGAAAGGAACTATTGAAAATAAATATTTTTTGTCTAATTAAAATCTCTTGAAATATAATTCCATTTTTCGCTATCGAACTTTCTTTCTTACACAGTATAACTTTCTTGTTCAGAATTTTCCATTATTTAATTCACATTTTTTCATAAATGTATTCCTAGCATCTTTAAAACATATTTTTCATGCTTTTATCTCAAGTCTAAAAAAAAACTAAAAAAAACTGATTTGTAACCATTGCCTCAGCGACAGATTTGAAATATTTAATTTTCCGACTATAATTTAATTTCTTTAGAACAGAAATAATTTTTTGCTTTTTGAGATATTCTACAACATTTCATGTTTTTTGATGGGTTCTGTTTGAATTACTGCCTGATTCTACTAATCTTGCAGAAATCAAAAGCAATGAAGGATTAGGGAAATATAAAAGAAAATTCCCTGTTAGACAAGTAAAGTCACCCCACCATTATGTGTCAGTAGGTATAACTTTTTTTTTTTTTATCAAAGCAGAGTTTTATCAAAGAATGGTAGATACAAGTTCTTCTGCACACACCAATAAGGTTCCTGCCTCTGCCAAATTCAGTGAGAATCCGCATAGGCTGATTTTCCCATCATGGACTCCTGCGGTGTTGTGCCCCACACAGCATCGAGCTCTAGGCTGTTATGTGCTGCAGCTGAGTGCTCACTCATGTTAATGTCTGCTTTCTCCATCAGAATGTAATCTTCTCCCTGAGCGGAAAAGGTTGAAGAGGCCTACCACAGATGCTGGCACATGTAAGATTATTTGTTTACATTTGGTGGTGTGATTGCAAGCTTCTTGCGAACGCCTTTGGTTTTTGTTTTGAAATTTTATCTGTTTGGGATCATTCTATTAGCCTAAATATTGCCCTGAACTGTGACCCACACTTCCTAGGTTCAATAGGAACCAGATGAAGACTATCTTGATGGTTCCTGCTAAAAAAGGTGGTTTGTGACCACCTCGTCATGCTAAATTATAACTTATTCAAGAATTTTTTGGAAACAAAAGAAAAAAATCTGTGGCAGACAAATTTATAGCTGATGAGAACGCAAGATTCTTCAAAAATTCCTAAAAAAAATTTATTTAAAAATGACCTCCTTCCACCTTTTGTTTTATGGTTTTATCTCAGGTTTTTGAATGACCTACAGTGTAAAAAGAGAGGCCGGTTTGTCTGATGCCTGTTGCACCTGGCATTAATCAGCTATCATTTGGAAAAAGCCTGGAAAAAAAAAAGTCTGTCGCAACAATAGTCTTGTTGCTCAAAGCACCGCTCACAAGCATATTTCTCCTGAGTAAACTGTCTGTTCTCCATCTCATTAATAACCAACAATAATGTTATTATCATAACCGCCATTATCAAAACTCCTTCCCTCTGTGGTTTAACCAAAGCGGTTTCTGGGTTTGGGAGCAGCGTCGAGGGCAACAGGACACAGAAAGTAGCGCCAGATGTGGCTGTCAGGGAGAGTGATTCTGGCCTCTGCTCACCTGAGAGCTGAGCAGAAGGCAACCAGCCTTGTAGCAAGATAAAGTGAGCGGACCTGCAAACAAAATCGTCGATACATCATGGCGTGCATTACTCGGCCAATAATATTCTTTCCCTGTTGGCGGGTCTAAGGTAGCATGTTTAATCAAATAAACATGCTTTCACTTACATGGTTTGACTGGTTTCAGCTTAGACAATATCAGTGAATCAATTATGTGTAAAAATGTAACTTTATAGATGACTTTGAATTTAGTTTTACATCGTTTTTTTTTGTTTTTTTTGCATCTTTCTTTCAGAGATTCCTATTTTTTCATTTCATGAAGTTAAAGTTTTTTTTATTCTGGCTTAAAATGTTTGCGTTGTCCCTTAAATTGCAATGTAAAACATTTAAATGGGACCTACTGATGAGGGATTATTGGCGTACACTATACATGCCAAGGTTTAAAGAAAGATCAAATTTGTGCTTTGAACAAAAATAAACATGATCATTACAGAAGGAGCCAGAAAACATTTTTTCCTACAATTATCAGGTATTTTTATATCGCTTAGTGTTTGCCTCCCTTAAAGCTGCCTCCTCTGGGGTTTTTTTAGCTGTAAAAGATAAGCAAATATATGTGTTTTTAATTTTGCTCTAAAGGTTTGAAGTCTTATTTTCTTTCACTAACATTCTGAGATGGTTGACATAATCAAAATCAAGTCACAGTAGTTTATATGAAAGAAAATTTAAAGCTGTTTCCAAATTGTGTCCTGTGTTGACCTTTCCAGTGTAACGGAAGTTCACTTTTTTCCTTTTAATGGTCCCATGTAGTGTTTAAAACTTTACAGAGATCATAGATGAAACTAAAACAAATGACCAATTACAAGGTTTTCTTATTTATTTTTGATGAGTTTTATTTGTGTTTTAAAAGTAAACTATCCTCAACAAACCACTGCTAAGTATTTAAAATTATACATCTGTAATGTAAAGTTATGGTGCGTGGTTGAGCTGCTGTTCACACTGTTGCTTTTAGCAAGAAGGTCCTCTGTTTAAATGCCGTTCTGCGAACTTTCTGCATGCAGTTTAAATGGCTCCCTGTACTGCTAAATAGTCTGGCTTCTTCGAACACTTGCATGGTAGGCTAATTTCTTTAAACTGCCCTCAGGAGTGAGTGATTCTGTGGTAGGGTGTCTTGCCTTTCTTCCAATAACTGCTGCAGACTGGAACCTGCTAACCGATCTTTCACACAATAGCAAGTATAAAAAATTATACAAATTTAACCATTGTCACAATTTAAAGCATGAAACTTTTTTTGATGACATAGTATGTTTTCTATGAGATCTTATTAAAGATATAGGAGAGGATCTTCAGCTCATTCTTATTTTCGCAACACTGCGCATGCGCCACTTCATCTCCAGTAACGCCCCCTGATATGGGGAGCGCGCACGTCTTTTTTTCTCAGCGACTTCGAACACGGTTTTTTTCTTGCGAGCTTCCATGTTCGCTGCCGTATGGGGAGAACCACTCTTCAATGGTGAATGATGCGTCTTGTCCATCCCGTTTTACTTCCTAAACAACAATCTGCACATGTGCGAATTCAAACATGAGCGCGTGTGATTCGGGTCGGGTGGGTGGGGACATTAGTGACATACGTCATCGCGTAAATTTTATTTCCGCATTGACAGCCAGTTATTTTTCACCACCGGTCGTTTTTGGATTGGCTGTCATTTTCAATGGGACTTTCCATTGAAATTTTTCTATTAAAAAGATCCTCTCCTATACCTTTGATTGATAAAGATTGAGATGCAGTTGTCAAAATATTTAACGAGTTAATACATCATTCTTGTTGAATTATGAGTTACAAAGTTTTTGAAAATTAAGGAGAAGATTAAATGCTGACAAACAAAAAGAGATTTTAGTCAGAGTAAGATATTTGACGCTTATTTAATACATTTCTTATTATTAGCAGGAGCAGGAGGGTATTTAGGTCAACGGCAGGAATTTTAATTTGGGATAAATTAAATATGAAAAACAGTTTATGCCATTGAAAGACAAATTGTGAATTTAAGTTGAAACACATTTAACGGCTGCTGCATGGGAGTCATTCTTGTCAATAATTGCACATATGAAACCATTCATTTAAACCACACATACGGAAAGGTTAAAAAACGTTATTTTCAAAAGATAGTTGTAATTCTCTTTAAATTGTATGTAATTATTTTCTGCTTCTTACTTAACAATTTTTATTTTCCAATATTGTCTAAATTTAGTCACAGAAAATTCCTAATTACACCACAATGAAGGCTTGTCTGAGAAGTCAGTCTGTACTGTACAAACTCAACTAAAAGTTTCCCTTTCATCTTGCAAACAGTGCAGCCAAAAAACAAGCAGAGGAAACCAAGAAAGCCCTGTGTGTATATGAGTGCGTATCTGTTGGCTTGCCTTCGCGTGTTTGTGTGCCACGGAAACAGCGGGGTCTGGATATTGTCAAGCTGTCTATCTGATAGAAAAACCAGTTCTGTGAAGCAGAGAGGCCACTGCATCAGTCAGTGCTATGCCTCATTTCTACAGCTCTGAATATTCCTTCAAACACAAACCACACAAACATCCAAGTATGCTGGGCCTGAATGCGCTCACACAAACACTTTTTTGTTGGTTCGCATACCACCCAGGTGAAACAGATACCCATTTTAAATTTCTCTTGTATCTGCTGCCTGACATCCATCATCATCATCAGTTACAGTTGCCTGATTAGACTGGTGTTCATTTTCTGGCATTGCAACCCAAAGGAATATGTAGTTAAGAAGGAGCAGTTATTTTTCCCTGCAGTAGATGACTTACTTATGCTCTTCATATTGATGGACCAGAGAGTAAGAGTAGATAAACAATAGTAAAATTTCATAGCACTCTCTGAAAACCATTTTATAAACCACTTTAAACTGCTGCCATATTTTAAGATTGGTAATCTGCAATAGCAGTTTTTAATAGCAAAGACCATACGTTGATCATAGCTGCCATTTCAGTAATTTTTCAATATTTTCAAAATGTTATTCTCTTCTAGACTCAATTTTATAACTCTTTTAATCAGTTTTTAAAACAGGTCAATAGTAAAGTGTAATTGCATAGTTTTGTTAGGATAGCAAAAAGCAAATTGCTGAAGCCTGCTTGCAATTCAGCAGAATATTAAAGGGCAAGTTTATACATTTTGGCATCTGTACAAACGTACAGTCGATCTGTTTAAATCTATAATACTGACACACATGGAGTTGATTATTATTTATGGAAAATATGTAGCTCCTTTCTGCCCCTGTTTGTGATTATTAATACAGCAATTCACAAGAATCTATTTAAATAGAAATGTTATTGCAAAGCTAAAAGTAAATTAAAATAAATTTGATCAAAAGTCCCAAAAAAAACTGTGAAATTTGTTTAGTAAAACTAAGACTTTGGTAGAGACATAATAAAAATAAAATAAAAAAAAGCCTTATAATTCTCAGGTTCTCAGTTTTTTTGTTCAAAAGTGAATAAGTTCAAATCGAGCACTCAGACTTTTATGAGGACTTTTTTCGTTTCCATACCAATCCACACTTGAAACGTCATGCAACCCATTTCTAAACTGTTGAGGACTGTTCAGCAGCCCTGTGCAATGCACTGTAATTGAATACCAGGTACCACTGCCATTTCTCTTTAGCCCTTACCTTGGTTTAGGGTGAAATACTAGAAATCTTCCAGTATGGTTATCCAAATTCAATGCAGTATAGCATGATTATCGCTTTGACAATTAGCAAAAAAACTATTAACTAACACAAACCAAAAACACAATTGTTTAAGTTGATACAGACAATAGGTGTTGAAATATATAAATAACACCAGATATGCCATGAAAGTGTAAAAATGAAACTAATGCAATTAGAAGTCTAAAAACAAAGTTTAAGAATGGCCAATTTAAAAGTTAGGCCTTTTGAAAAGGTACGTTTTTGGCCTAAACTTTAAATTATAACGCCGCATT
>JAVLVB010000824.1:773651-796564 GCA_032876305.1 Orestias chungarensis
ATATATATTATACACATACATATACTATAAATGTATGTGTGTGTGTACATTAAAGGAGATTGGCTGCTTAATGAATTAGACGAGAGTGAGCCATACAGCTGGAAGAAAAGTTCAGATTTAAATGATTTGTGAAAGCTATTCTTGTTTTGTTTTTCATAATCACATTTTAGAATTGCTAATTCACTCCTGTGTTTGTCCTGACTTATGCCTTGGGAGGAAAATACATAGCAAGCTTTTTGTTTGGTTCTCTTGTTTAATTCAGTACAAAAAAGTAATGAATTCAAGGCAGACACAATAAGCTGCCATGGAAGATCTTGATTTGAATGTTTAGTTGCATCAAAGTCTAACTGGAGTGCAATAGCGAAAACACACACGTATATAAACATGCAAAAAACAAAAAAAGTTGCTCGATGTCTGGCTTATTTTAAAAACCCAATCAAGACCAAATCCTCAACAGATTCATGCAGACAAAAAGAATTGCTGTTTAAAAACATTTTGAGGTTTTTCCTGTGCTGTGCCACAAACACAACGCAGCTTTCCATATCTAAAGAACACGCATTGAGCTTTCCGATTTCCAGAGCAATTGCAACAATTGCTGATCACAGTATTTAGGGCTTTCAGCGGACAAATGACAATGTTTCCAACGGTTTGTTTTTTTAACACACAACATTTGCAGACAATAAGCAAAATCAGTCATAAAAAGATTTAGAAGCAAACTGAAAAAAATGTCCAGAAAAAATATCCAAGTGCAGCACATATATCATCAATGCCTCCATTATGGTTTCAATCCCTTGCTCTACCAGCTCCTTCAGATCATCCAGCAACTCCCTGTCTTCTGTTTCTCATTGGAACAATCCCACCGCTAACTAGATTCTTTCGCCGCTGCAGAGCAAAACGCTGGGACTGACACAAGGTCATCTCAAGACTCACGTTTCCAATTTGCACAGGTAGATAGTCCCGAAAAGTTATTAAAGAGCCATCTGATCCTTCTTCCATATATAGGAAAAAGATAAATGAAAAATCAGACGAACACGGTGTTACAATTTCTACAATTTTTTTTTTTGCCGTTTTCCAAGTTTAGTTTGGTTGTACCTGTGATTCATCCAGACTTTAACTTGACACTGTATGTTCGGGTTGCGCAGAGCGGGTATGTGGTTTTAATAAAATGCGAGCCCGGGCTTCTTTTAACAGCATGTTACACAGAACCTAATGCCTATATGTTTACACGCACATACATCTCCACATGGACTCTTCTTCGATACAGAGTTGCTCCAAATCCAGCAAAACCTTTCAGGTCAAACCACTTTTGTATTGTGGAAGAATGCAAGATATGTGGTGGGCAACTGTTTTCAATTCTGATAGTAGAGGGGGACCGATGCATGTGCATGAGTGGTGTGTGTGTGTGTGTGTGTGTGTGTGTGTGTGTGTGTGTGTGTGTGTGTGTGTGTGTGTGTGTGTGTGTGTGTGTGTGTGTGTGTGTGTGTGTGTGTGTGTGTGTGTGTGTGTGTGTGTGTGTGTGTGTGTGTGTGTGTGAAAAGCACAATGTGAGCTAGGGATTACCTCAATCTGTGAATTTGGTGTGACCAGATTTGCGTGTGGTCCCCTCCTGTGAACCCTGTGTAAAGAGACTCAGTGCAATCCGACAGGACCAGTGAGTAAGATGAGTTGTATGTTAGCATACAATGCTCTGGATGTTAGCAGCTCAACTATTCTGAGCTGCTGTGGATGTGTGTAAGTGTGTGTGCGTGTGCGTGTGCGTGTGCGTGTGCGTGTGTGTGTGTGTGTGTGTGTGTGTGTGTGTGTCTGTGTGTGTGTGTTCTAGCCTAGGCAACAGCCTGCAGACAACAAATCAAAGACAGAGAAGTGGACAAAATAACATCAAATGTCTTTCACTAGTTTTCGGCTCTCTAACTCAAACCATTTGTTGGGGGGGCTGGAGGGTGTGTGTGTGAGGAAATGTGTATGGGGTGTGAGAGGTTTTCACATTTGTTTGGCAAAGGTCGCTGTCTATCACTCTCTAATGGGGAAAGTACGCTTTTTAGATACAAATGACCTCAGTATGTTTGGCTTGTAAAGAAACAAGGTGTGCAAAGGTATTCATTTCCCAGGCGTGAAACATCACCATGTCTTATTCCTTTTTTTCCACTTTTAAGCTACCTATAAACCATCACCAAACATAAACAAATGCAGGGGGGAGTTTAGCAGCTTCAAGCTGCAAGTTGAGTAGAATATGTTTATGAATGATTGCTTTATTACAGACTAACTGTTTAGTAACTATTAAATGTAACTGACTAATTGTGTTTGCAATAAATCAACCTCTTAATTACCAATGTTTTATGAATTTGGAAATCCCTGCAGGTTATTTGCTCAATTGAGTTTAATTTCATTAGGCAACTGACAACTCCTACTTTGGGAACAATAAAATCAAAATTGTACCTACAAATTTAAAAAATGATATTTGAAGAAAGATACATACACATCAAAGCACAACATTGCCTCGCAAAGCAAGGACGTTTTTGTAATTAACGCAGACACTCCAATGCAGACAAAAGAAACATTGCTCAACTCTCTTAATACAGTTTTTAAAAGAGCACTTTCCTGCAAATAATGTTTTCTTGGTTAATTAGCTGTGTTTAAGAACTGTTGGCACTAAAGTTTCAATGCAATTAGAAAGGGAAAGATAATAAAACAAAAGAAAAGATGCACAAAGAAATAAACACAATGTGTTTAATAAACAGATGGGGCTGAGTAGCTTTAAGGCTGTAGCTGTTATTTTGTTTGGAGAATCACTTATAATCTTGGTTGTTTTTGGCTTTTTAATGCATTCCTGCTCAAATAGTTTATAATTTGTACACTTTACATATAATCCCAATTGGTAGAGGCCGTTTTATAGTTTCAGTTAATACTAAAAATGGAAATTAAGTCCCAAACTGTTTGTAGATTTTTGTAATTTTGTAATTTTCAACGTCTACTTAACACGTAGTGTCAGAGAAGCTGAGCGTTAAGGACCAATGTGAGGCCCATACCAATTTTACAACACGGGATTAGTAACGCTGTCATCTTCAGAGCTGTCAGCTGAAAAACTTCAGATGTTATCTGGCTATCTATCTCATCGCACTCTTCTGCAAATACTGTAATTGGGACCGGAATGCCTTGATGTTGTAAAGAAAAAAAGACTCTTCTTCAGAGGTGGAGAGGTATACTAACCCCAGGCTCTTCAAACCCTGAACCATCAAAGAGCTTTGTACCTGAAACGGTGTCCCCTCACAAAACACCTGCTTAAGCTGCAAACACAGTTTGAATTATTGATTCACAAAAGCTTTGACAACTACCTCTTTCAACACCTTTAAGCTCATCCTGTTAAAAAGCATGCATATCAAGTCTATGGCAAACACAACATTTTACTTCACAAAAAAAACAAAAAAACAAGGACATCTGCTACCCTTTCAGCTTAGGAGGGCTATCTTTGATCCAGGCCCTATGATGAATGAGGCTTACGAAGACCAGATCCCAAGCAGGGCAGCAATGCAAACACACCGGATCCCAGACTCCATTCTACTGGTGGAATAATTACCGTAATCACGGTAATCATCCTCCATTCTTAAACTATATCCACACACATTACTTACACTTCAGTCAAAATGTGGGTCTGTCTTCAGATGAGCGTATAGTACAAGAGCCAGATCAAACACTGAAAGATTTACACTGCAAGACTTTAGAAATGAACTATACTTTTGTGATCCAAGATGTTGGGAAATATCGTAACATTTCCCATACAAATATTAATCTGTGTAATCATCTTCTTTAAAAATTTTAAATAATGGCTCACAATTACCCCAGTTAAAAATAATTGATTGAGTGATGTGATAAATGATAATTTAACAAATATTATTGCAATTCATTTTATGACAGATTTAAATCTTTTAAGAAAGTAAAATCCAAAATACCAGCTTCATTTGGTAAGTCACGTAATGCAGTTTAAGTGATGTGACGTTGTGGTTGTTTGTATGTTACAGTTCCAGGTGTAAAATCAGGAATTATTTAAAAAGCTGGTAAAAGTAAACCAAATTTGGGGCTTAACACAATTTGTTTCATTCTTCATTTTATTGCTGCAGCATTCTTGTAGAAAAAGAATTAAAAAAAGAAAAATTATATATATATATATACACATCCCAGCTCACCTTAAGAAATGATAGATAGTCCCATGCGAGTTTATGCAGCAGCACATTATGACAAACTGTGATAAATAGTTTAGCCAGATTTTATAGGGGGAAAGAATGGGAGTTTTTCCAACTCATTCATCTTATCAAATACCTCCCAAGAGGTTTTCTATTCAGTCTTGCGTGGCCGCAGCTGCTGTGTTTTCTGATTTTGTCTGTTGGTCACATAAAACTTGATAAAGAAAATTGCAGTTATAGCTTATACTGCATGGTGAAAGTTTTATAGGGATTATGGACTTTTTATACGTCTATTATTTGCAATGATTTGTGTTTGTTAATCACCTAAAAACCCAAAATCCTTTTGTAATCAAAATGTCACCAAAGGAGGGAAAGGCTCAAGCAATATGAATACTTTTCACTGATAGACAGTTTCTAACAAGTAAATGTTTGATGTTTGTTTTATATCTGTTGTTGTGAATTAGTCTGATTTGACATTTAATTTTTGGGGTTTGCAAACAATGCCCTCTTCTTTTGCTCTTCAAAAGTTGTGGTGGTACTTTCGATTCACGCAAGAAACAAATCAGCGATGTTTGAAATCAGTTTGGATCACATCATATTTACTAGGAAATGCTACTTCTATTATGTAGAAAACCTCAACGTACACTGATCTGTCAAGCTGTTTCTGGAGGTGATTATATCAGTGGAAATACATTTGCAATAGAGTTGTTTTGTGGATTTGATGTGCACAATTTAGACAGTATGGCTAAAGGGCTGCATGTGCATTAGAGATTAGAACAATTGCTTTACATGGCATCCCATGCATGTATTCATTATTATCAGGTTCTCAAACTTCCTCCCACAGCATTAAAATGTCTTCGGTGAAATAGGCGATACCTAGTTATAAGCTTGTTTAGGCTTCATCTCTCACTGTGCACCCCAATTGCGAGCCTGAATAACAAAATTCAGGTTTGCAAAATGTGTAGCTAGATGGCAAAAATTAAATGCAAACAAATCCAAGTGTAATTATAAGGATCTATTCATAAAAATATTTTATTTTTTGCATTAGTTGCCACTATTTCAACAAAATAATTAATCTTTTTTCTTTTTTTTTTACATAGAAAATACACCAGGCCTGACTTTCTGCGTCCCACCTTACTAGAGGGAGGCATTGTGTGAGATAATGCTGCCAGACACTGATACCTGCTATTAAATGTTAATTTTGACTTAACACGTACACCTATATTAGTTCTCTTGTTTTTTTTTGTTGTTTTTTTTTTTCCTTTTTTTTGTTACTTTTCTTGGCAGATGGCCACTTCTGCTGCGCCAGGCTCTGCTGGAGGTTTCTTTCTCTTAAAGGGGAGTTTTTTTCTCTCCATGGTCGCTACATATATGCTCAGTATGAGCGACTGCTCTAGAGTCAACATTACAACGCAGGCCATCTCCTACTTAATAAACGATTTCAATAAAAGTTACCTTATCTCGGGTTTAGTATACATCTATCATGTATTACATAACTATTCAAGACACAATACCATAGACTAAATGTGAAAGAATCCCAGATGATAGATCCATAAGATAGATCTATAAGAAATGTTCTTTCAAAACACTGATATTTTTAAAAGTATATATATTAAAAGTTTATAAAGATCAGACAGATTTAGATGTATTTGATATTAAATTGCCAAATTTTATTGTAGAGCTTAAACATACAGTTGGGGCATGCCATAGTACATAGCCCACCAGTAGATATTGAATGTCCATACAACAATGAGGCTTTTTGATACTGCCTCAGCCTCTGACAAAATAAAACCAACTGTAGTGCAGAAACACCTGAGTTGATCAGTTACAAAAAAGCGAGAAATAAAAAAATTGTAATGATATCTGTGTATCTATTATCTGAAAATATAGTGTTTTATTTCACAGATATGAAGATAGTTGAAATAATTTTTAATGGGATATTTTTAATCAGTTGTTAGCCCTCCATCACTCTGAATATTTACAAATTGACAGGACCATCCTTCTATGTCAGGAAAGCCCTAATCTGAAGAATACTTTACATATAAATCTGAAAAAGTATAAAAAGACATAACGAACTCCATGCATAAAGAATGAACAAGTAAATTAATTTAACAAGTCTGCCACGAATGAAGCAATAGAAGTGATTATTGCATCCCACAGGCTGGAATTTTCATAAACACTGCTCCCAACCCCCTTCCTCGCCACAGGCGCAGAGAGGAAATAGTAGCGCTGGAGTTTGCATTAGTGCACTGTAATGATCAGAGTCAAGAGTATGCTCCAGATTTAGGGGCAGCTAATTAAGCTCGATGTGGCTGCACACATGTCAATCATTTTCTAATAAGTGGGACAGAACAGCTCTGAACCTGTTTGAGATATGAATAGTATTGTGAGGTCAATCCTATTGTTTCTTCTGCTATCATTCTGAAACTGTAGTCGGTTTAATCATAAAGTTCTCATTACAGACATTTGACATGTGATTTCTGTTCCAAATTCAGAGGCTCTGACAAAACCAAACATAATTACATTGATTGTAGTTCCAACTTTCTTGACTCTAAAGCAAATTAAGATCCTAGAATGTAAGTGAACGCTCATTGCATCGGAATAAACTTGTTTCCGTGAAGCAAAATGCATTTTCTAGGTCTTTATTTAAGAGAAACTTGCTAACATCTTGAAAGATTACAACAATAACAATTTTTGTGGTGTAAATGTTGTCCCATAAAGGAGCATTTAGACCATGAGTATAATACGTGGTGCTTTAAATCCTATTTTGTTCATTTGCTTGGGATCAGTGAAAAAAACATATTAATAAATGATAAAGAGGAGAGAGCGGTGGATCATTATACAAGCAACAAGATAAGGTTCAGCTACCTCAATCCCTGAGGTCCTGAGGCAATAATATTATTTTGTTTAAGATAAGCTCTGTTCCGGTGTTTTTTTCTGTTGAATATTCTTGAAGGAAATGAACTAGGCCACTCAAGCTTGCAGAACCAGGCTATTAGTGTTGATATCAGGGCAACGCTGGCAGAAAACCCATGTTTTTCTCTCTGCCTTTAGAAGGACTGGGTTGAGCCAAAGCAAGCCAAACATCTGCTCCTGGTTAGAGGTGTCGGCCCCTGCCATCCCCACTAAAGGTTCACAGAAAGATTTCACTCTGGCTCTTTTTTTCCTGAACCATTTAGAGGAGTTATCTTAGCTCTGTAACAGAAAGCGGGTCTGAGGAAAATATACCTCAAAAAATTTAAGTCAGATTTTTTCTTTGGTGCTGCTCTCTTCTGACCGAAACTAATTCAAATCCACACGTATAGATTTAAAAAAATTCCAAAAGCAAAGTGCTACTTCACAGACACATTGACTATAGTATTAAAAAAAAAAAAAACGACAGAAAAGTCGCTGTTTCAAAATCCACTGACATAGTGTGGTATAGGCTTTCAATGATTATGTTTCAAATGTTCATAATTTGTTATAAAAGCAGTGGAAAATGTGAGCATATCAAAAAGTTTTTTTTGTTTTTAAAGCTACAAATTAAGATTAGTCTGAAAGAGATCTTCTGTATTTTCTTCAAATATGTCACACAGGATTGTAATAATAAAATATTATTCTAAAGCGTAGGTAAAGTGAAGATTGTCTATACTACATACGTTGTCAAACTAAGACTTTTATGAGCTTAGCTTGGTTCAGATGGAGTTGCTTGTGACCAGCCAGTCAGAAAAAAAAAATTCTGTTGAGTAAATACACCATACCTAACTACTGCCACTTCAAACTAACCTAAAGGTTGTGGAACCTGTTACTGTGTTATTGTGGGAAGAAAACTAAAAGTTATTTACAATCAGTTGTTGCTGCCAATAAAACTAGAAAAGATTATAGAGACTCTTTCAAGCAATTCACATTTTTCTGCTTTAATTGAGACAAGACAGTTGTTGATCTTCCAAGTCACTCACTGTGCAACACTCAGAATAAAAAAACCCCGTTTAATGTCAAAATCCTTGGGTGTTTGTGTATTGTTCTATAATAGTACCTAAAATTTAACTTTTGACTTTTTCTTAGTATATACTTGTGTTAGACAACTTGCACTTTGAACTGTTTTATATAGCAAAATATTGTACAACCAACAGTAAGACCTAACTGCATCACACAACAATACAATTATTAAAAAAGCAGAATATCTGCAACAGATTTGCAAAGGTGTTTCAATGGCCCAATCAAATGCAGACGTCAACCCACTGAAAACACATCCGATTGGTACACACCAAGTGAGTGTTATGATGTGAGTGTGCTTAGTTTTTTTCCTGGCTGTGTACCTGGAGCGGAAAGTAACAACATAAATAAAGAGCACCATTATAGTCCTACAAACATTTCTTTATTAATGGTAAAGTTAATATTTAACTTAAGAGTGCTCTTGATCTAGGGTTTGAAAAAAATGGGAGCTATAAAGTAATATCCTAAAAATCCCGCAGTCCACACTAGATATTTGACTTTATTTGGTGGTTCAGGAGCTTTTTATGGGATTTTGCTTAAACTGTGATTACTTTTTTCTTTTACTACCATTTTATTGACAACATGTGGGTTCAAACCAGCACATTTTGCACATGCAACAACAACAAAACATGGTTCACTCTACATCTGAGGAAGCTGTGAGGTCTCAAGAAGTACCCACCAGATGACCCACTGATAACAGTTTGTAATGTTCTGAAAAACAACACTAACTAAAGGAGCCGTCACCTCACCCTAATGTGAGTCCACGGCATCTTCTGCTGAAGCTTTGAAAATCAGCAGTTCGCACTTCCCACCAATTGTTTCACATCTCAAACTAGCAAAAAAGTTTATCATCCATTAGCCCCCCTCCTCTTCTCAGACCAACTATCTGCACTATAGATCTTTCAAGATGTGAAAAGGCTCTAAAACAGGAACGCATCAGGCCCTGAGAATGTCCTTAATTCTAAGATCCTGTGCTGATCAATTGTGGGTCTTTGTCACTTTCACTTTTAAATGGTCTCGGAAACTATGTTAGGTTCTCTAACCAGTTCTTTAACCACTACCATTCCAGTCCTCAACAAGTGCGCCATCACACAACTAAATGATTACAGGTGTATCGGCTTGATCTCTGTTATAATAAAATCCTTAGAGTGAGTGGTGTTGAAGCTTCTGAAGGCTGTTACAGGCCTCCTGCTGGACCCCTAGCTGTCAACCTGGAACTACACTTCATCTTGGACCACCTTGGCTACGAAGGGATTAAAACACAGATCTGTTTGTGGACTTCAGCTTGGCTTTCAACACCATCAACACAGAGTTTTCTTCATCAGAAGCTGATCTAGCCCCGGCCTTACTTGCTGCCTGGCAGCGGAGGCAGGTGAGGCTGGAGAGGATCAGAATCATCAGCAGACACATCAGCATAATCACCTCCAAGGAGTTTTTCCCCCCACCCCCCGCGCATTTCTGTCTCTACACAAATGAGTGCAAATCATTTGTGTAGTTTGCAAATGACACCAATGTTATAGCTTTGCACTTAGACAGTAACAAAACTGCATAACACTGTGGAGCATATCTGGTTCCTAGAAATAGATTACATTAGGCACCTGAGTTGGTCCTCACAGTGCATAAGATCCAGTATAGACTTTTCTTCCTGTAATAACTACAACAAGAAATATGACCTTCTCTAAGAACTGATGGTCATTGTCCGCATTTCCCATATTTATTGTGTGATATGTTGGTATATCCCTGAGTATTTTGGAGAGGTAATGTCAAAATTGGGCGAGTATTTGGGAATACCGTTCCCTTCATTCAGAACTGGTACATATCTTAGTTCAGGATAAGGTCCGCTAAAATCTCTTCAGACCCTACAAATCAACTTTGCAAACTATATCAATTTTTCTTATCAAGACAGCTCTACAAAACAAATAGTTTCCTGATCAAACCTCAACTGTCAGGTTGCTGAGATCAATGCCATGCATATTTGCATAAATTCAAGATTTTATATGAAATCAATGTATATACTTTTTACATATTTTGAAAATATTTAATTTTTATTTTTTATATATTTTTATTTAAAATATCTTGACAGAGACCAACTGCAATTGAAGTCAAAATCCTTATTAGTAATCACATTGACAAAGGCTTTAATTTTTAATGCAGGTGAGACCACCATTCATCTAATCTCAGTCAGATTTCTAATGTGCCTGTTTCTAAACTATGAAAACATACAATCAGACTTTGTGAAGCTGCGGCTACTCACTTAAGAAGTCTAGGTTCTATCCAACCACTTTTTTTTTACTATTTGAAAGACGTATACATAAAAATTAACCGTGCAATGAATAATTGCTTAGAAAAATAGCCAGATACCTGTGGATTTCTATTAAACATCAGGCTTTCTTATTTTGTGATACCATAAACGAATTAAATTGACTATACTTTCCTAAAGTTGTCCATGGTGCTGCATATTCATGCTGTGCATCAGGGATTTAAAAAGGAGAGTTCAGTCAAAAGTAAAAAATTTTTGGTAATTGCATTTATTGAAGAAAATTGCTTGCCAAAAAATTAAATCCAGATGTTAAAAAAAACTAGCAACATTTGTTCTAAATAGCAACAGCAGGCCTTATGCTGCTGTTACACTAACAATTACATGTTTTTGGGACACAGTGGTGATGAATGACAATATGTCAACTACAGTGGATCCCCCTTCTGCTTTTAAAGGAGAACAAAACACAAGTGTTATATTTCCTTTGACATCTTAGTGTGGAAAAGATAAGCAAAACTTCTCAGTCTTTCACAACTGACATATGCTTCTTGGTGCAAACACATCAGTACCAGCAGAACTGTTCTAGAACTGTGTGATCCAGGTTAAACTTTTTTTGGTTTTAACCTGGAGCCAGCTTTTATATTTATTATTGAAACAAGTCTACGTTTCGATTTATGTATTCCAACCAATGTCCATCTTTTTAATACACCTTGCAATTTAGATTTTACAAAGTCATATTTGTCTTAGCTTACTTGAGACACCTCTTGTATTATTTTGTCTGGGTTACCAAAGGTTCTGTGTAAATTTATACTTCCCATTTGATGGTTAATTTGTTAGATTATGACAACAGCGAAGGAGAATCCTCTAACATTTAGTATTTGTGATCTTTTTTTATTAAACATACTCCACAACTATGGAGATGGGTAGTGGTGGCGGTATGTTTATCTTTGGCTCTATGTGAATAAAATGCAGAGGTATTTTTTGTTTATAGTAATATTATATATAACAGAGGATTGGTTATTGCGAGTAATTTCATGCTAACTGCTGAAAAGGCTGCAAGACATTTTTTATATAATGTCCTGTTTACTTTGTTTTCAGATACAACTGCGGTTTCTTTGAGATAGACAAGGTTAAGCATAATTCTAAAACAGTTTTGGCACCAAATTAAACGTTATTTGCAATAAAGCTGAAGATTAAGAGTTTGCATCTCATTGCATCCGGACATGTAAATAATTTGTTTTGTTTTTTAAAATATAGACACACAAACAACACAAATTGTAGGCATTATGGCATAGTTGATTTTCACTTATTTGCTAAGAATAATTATAAACAATATGTTTGAGATACTTTTCTCTTTGTATAAACATCTTGACAAAACAGATAATTTTTCATTGGTATTTAACCTGTTTCTCTAAATTCACATGAATGTTACGAACTTGCTTTGGGACTAAATATCTTTCCCTCCAGTACTTCACAGTGTGACTCTAAAAAGTTATACATCAATTTTAATATTTGCAAATATTTCAGATAAACATAATTCAAAAATATTCTGAACAACAACAGGGTCTTGCATAAACAAAAAATCTGTTCTTGGTAAATGCCATCTTTTTGTTAAGAAAAACAAGAAAAAAAGAAATGTGTTTCCAGAGCAAAAACATTTTCTACACAGCATAATTAGGAAGCGGCTTCTTCTCATATTCCTCTGAGGCACATTCATGATCTCTTTTCATGTGAGGGTCAGAGATCACAGAAAGCCAGCAGCGATGTCTTTAGATCAGGAAAAGCTTTCTTGCTCAACAGTTTAACTAGGTAGGACATGTTTTCACAATTAACACATTTTGTTTTTGTTGATAGTCTTCTTAGATTTTTTACAGTAAACAATGTGAGAATCTATAATATTTTAATGCCCAATTTTAAACATTATATTTGACACTGTGTGCATGTGCGTAGGATTTATACATTATTTAAAAAAAAAAAGAAGCACCTTTGTCGCAACAGTTAATGGGAGATGCACAATTTTCTGATAAACAAAAACTGATGCAATGAAAGGTTTACAGAAATAACAAATTTTGCTCATGCTGTTTTGTTAAGAGACACCTGACTATGTTATCTGTGCTCTGAGCTTTTTGGGAAGCCTAACAATTGTGAAGCTACAGAACCAAAACAATTTGACAGTTTTTGGTTTTTTTTACCTTCTACGCAGTTTTACAGGTGTTGTCTGATTTAGTGGGTATAGACTCCTAGCTTAACCCAGCATATAAAAAACAAACAAGACAAAAACTATTTCAAACTTTCTTTGTTTCTATTTAATCACAGAAATATTGGTTCCTTCTTTGCTCTGTTTCTCCACTGTTGCACATTCTTTATGCTTTCCACTCCTCTATTTCATCAAAACTGTTTGAATCTCATTTAGTTCAGCCAAGCCTTTGTTTTCTCATCTGAAGGGCTGAAAGCTGTGCTATGAATCTGCTACTCAGCAGGACACCATCATGTGAAAAATGGCCTCTGACAAGGTCCAACACAGTCCAACCTGCCATATGCTCAGAGACAAAAAAAAAAAAAAAAAAAAGAAAATAAAGTAAAAATTGAATTAAAGAGGATTTAGAAGAGGCTAGAAGTGAAACATGACAAATCGCTATGCAAGCACTATTTTCAGGGGTTTACAAAAGTATATGTGGGGTTTTGACAAAGTTTATTGTGCCCATTGTCAGAATATTTTCACTTACTAACTTTGTCTCATACATGACTTTCAAACATGGAAAAAAACATTATTTAACTGACAATATCTGATTTTCTTTTTAAAGACGGAGGTTAAAGTAAGATGGAAAAAACATAAAAGCTAGAAAATAATTATTGATCATTAAAAGCAGGTTAATTTTAGTAATTCAATTCAAAATGTAACATTTATACATTTTGTGTTTAAAAGCAGAAAAGATGTATTTTAGGTTTTATTTCTGCTCACTTCTTTTTTATGACTTACAGGATAAATAAAATCAAAAATTTGTTTCTCAGAAAATTATAATATTAACACCAGCAAAAATATAAATAAATTAAAAAAATCACAAGAATGTTATCTTTAGGCCATTTAGTGGTATAGACATATTGGGGAAGACTGCTGTCCAGTTGTGCAGCAGTTTACCAGCAATCAGGGATACCCTAACCATGAAGGTAAGGCATACAAGTTCATTTCTTCAGAATCTGATTATCCTTTATGAAAATAATAGAAAAGTGAGTAAAAGGAAAATATATGTTACCAAAAAGGTTCACAAGCAATAGGGAAAAACAGAGTTTGGGAAAATTAGAGGCATTGAATGTGGCTGGACTTTCAGAGTCACAATGCACAGATGCCTTAAAAAAATAATAATAATAAATTATGAAAAGAAAAGCTGAAAATATTAAACTGTCTAATTATATTCTATGTGTTTTGTTTTTTGATTTAAATAATTTAATAATTTAGTTTTTTGTTTAATGGTATTATAATTTACTATGGCGCAAAGAGTCATGTCAAAATATCATGCTCTAGATTATCAACAAAAATAGCAGATCTGACTAAAAGTGTATTAATAATGCCTGATCAGTTCTCAGATATTCATTTTCCTCCCAGTGTGAAATGGAGACGCTTTCCCAGAGGACAGACACTTACACCCGGAGCACATGCGAAAATGCTCCAAGCATTTGTGCGATACTAATGAGTGCGTTAAATTCCAGTGCAAGTTGTTGAGAGAAGAAACAGTGTTACATTCTTAAACACCAGGTCAAATCGCTTCTCCAAACAGTGGTTACAGCTTCATGCTAATTCTCCTCGAAGAACAAACTTTTTGCACTGCAAATACACAAAAAGAAACCTGACACACTCGTACGTGCTAATAGACAAATACTGTATGTTTTATAGTCATAAATAATGGATAGGAACCTGTGAGTCAAATGAAACGAAATAAAATGTGTTTAACTAGTAATGAATGAGGCATGTTTTCCCCTCAGAGAAACAACTTCATCTGGACTTGTACAGAGCTTACATACACATCCACCGTGTGTATATATGCACACACATTTATTTTTAAGAGGCACCGGGATTCCAGCTACAGATCTGTCCTATTGGTGCAAACTGGGTCAAAACAGTCAAGAACACAGTGTCATGATTTGAAATCTGACACAAAGCATATGCTTTCTGGAGTTCCCGGGGAAATGTGGAGGTTCAATGTCATGCCAAACAATCTCAGAAGAGGAAGGGCTGCTTTCAAACATTTCCCATGCGTCAGGCTATTAAAATGACATTCGTTTGCAGGTTGCTGGCACTTGTCTCGGGCATATTGCAAGCACATGGAATTACATGATATGTCCATCCATCCAGGATTTAAACACTAGGTATTCTTTGATGCAAAGAAAAACAGACACGTCGGGACCTGCGAAGGCCATGTGGAAAGAGTGAGGAAAAAAGAAACACAAAGCAATACAGCAATCAAGAGTTTGGCACGCTGAGATTACGTCACTACTGATAATTGTGTCCTGACCGGTAGGGAAAAGGGGGGGGGGGAATTGAATATTGGCAATTTAGCCAGACAAACATAAAACAGAAGGTCATGCAATATTATATGCAGTTCCTAAAGAGCCCCTTTTGTCTGAAGATACTACTTGGTGTGTACTCCATGTGTGAAACTCTAGCATTGCACTGCAGGGCCTAATTCTGGAGCCAAACATTGTCGATGTGTACATGAACTTGAGTAATCTAATCAACTGAGTTATTTAAAGCATGGCTGCTATTACAGATGCACAGACTGTAAAACTGATGTGACAGTTACCACAACTTTGCAATTAAGCTGCACATAGAGGTTCACTTGATGTTTTTAAGGCACATTGGTATTATGTTGAACTATTTTTTTCGCATTTCCCTTATTTACCAGGGCCAACATAACCAGGGCAGAATGTAACCCCCAAAAATGTCTTAGGAGTGACGCATATTTCTACTTATTTACCAGGAACATTCAGGTTCGAAATCTGTGCTGTATCTCTATATTTCAGTCATGTCAGTCTAAACTCATCTACAGCACATATTTTATGTTAAACTCAACAGTAGAGGAGCTTAAATCACTGACGTCTGTTCACGGGGTCTGTGGTGAGAAAGGAGGTAAATAATCATTTAAAATAATTCTTTAGGGTTTTAAACTGTTTATGCTCTGAGGCACAAATAAAGACAGCCACAACCTCTGAGGATCATTGACAGATTGTATTAGGTTGAAGCCTAATTTGTTTGTTAAAATCTCTCAAACTTTGGTTACGAAGCACATGGGAACATTACAAAGTGGCTTTCACTGGATTATAATTCTGTTTTACAGTGTAAATGCATGGATAACACAAGTTTAGGAATAGAAAACAGGATTTTAACCCTAACCTCTCTTTTCCACCTTTGTGAAAGAACAGATATTTACATTTTTAAATTTAATGCTAAATCTACTACAGTTGCACCTTTAAAAGGACATTGAAGTAACTTTATTTTAGTTTGAAATGGTGATTCTATTCTTGTAATCACTTGGCATATTTATTTATGTTAAAATACAGTGGATTTAATAGCCTCCTTTGTTTTGTTGTCATCTTTATAGTAGAAAAGCTTAAGTGAACAAAATCCAAGAGTAAAAGAGAGTCCCCTGATAAACGACATTTTAAATAATCGTTTGTCTTGTTTACGGTTTTAATCTGAAATTATACATTTTCTATATTATATATCTTATTAGTCACTGATAATAATTCACTCTCAGTATATACTGTAAGGGCTGTTCTCAGATTCTTTCCTCCCTACATCCAGTGAGCTAAATACTATAAAAATGACAGTGGCAAATGCATTTGATTACAGTTCTTCAAGGTAAGAAAAACAGAAGTAGCATATTGAAGCTATATTTAGTCTTACTGTATTAATTTTCAAGTGACTCTGTAAAAATGCTTGCAATCTCAACCCAGAGTCGTAGTAATGAGCCTCTTGCATGTTATCTCGTGGGTTTCAAAAGGTTGAAACATTTGGAACCACTGCTTTACTTCTTCGTTGTTGGAAAATTAAAGCAATCTTGTAAAAAAAAAGAAAAACAATAGAAATCAGGAACATCCAGAAAGCGTAGAAGTACAAAATACCATTAAAATTGTGTGATATAACATATGTTGTATTCAAATGAAAGATGGCTTACCAGCTGACTGTCTGGAACATCTGGTTTTGATCATGCTATTTATTTGATAATGCTCCAAAGATTAATATTTTTGTATAACAACACTGCATTTGTGACACGCCTCAATTGCTCCAGCTTCTCCTCTTCCTAAAGTGAACTAAAGGGCTCTGCACTGTGTAAAACTTGGGCACGCTCTTTAATTTTCCTCACGTTGCCACGCTCCGTCAATGTTGCAAATTAGGAGCTCAAAACCAATAAATCCTAATGGATATAAACAAATCAGAGCAGATCATTACCATTTGCCTGACGAGACAGAAATAGGCTGCAGCATGCTATAATAGTGTGAAACTTGGCAAGAACACGTCACATAAATCTTTATTAAGCAATAACCTGGAGATATACCATGTGTTAAGGCAGCTACAAGCCAAAAAAAAATGAATCTGTCTAAATTAAGCGTAATCACTAGATATTTGAAAAAAAGAAACCCCTAAGACCTACTTTAGACATTAAAAGAGAGTTTAAGCGGACATTAGGAAAAGGGAGGAAGGAAAGACATTGCAGAATTAATGGTAAAGACGGAGTGTGTTTCTCTTAGCTAAAAGAAAATATGTTTCGATTTTGAAGTGAGTACAAACAAAAAGCTATAACTAGAAGCAATCTGCAGACAGCTGTGCCCGTTTGTTTGATGAAAACATTTTCAAGCCCTTCCCAGATGTTTAGTGAACTTACTCCTATGTGCATGCTTCCAACTCTTGTCTTTACGGATTTTCCACCTTTTGTCTGTATTGAGACCCCATTTGGTGGCTCACACTTTTTGACTGGGAAAAAACTTTACTTCACTGGTTTTTGTTACTGTATTATAGAGGAGATGACAATTTTGGCTGAGATTTGTATTTGATAATACGTACTGGATGAACAGTGTGACATCGCCCCTCCCCCAAATGCTACTATGTACCGCCTATCAGCGGACTGACATTTTTTGTAAGTATTTCCATTTGCATAGACAGACAAAAACATGGCGGTCATTGTGTAGACACTATTTTTTTCTATCATACTTCTGTTTAACCAACATTCAAGAAACTAGAAAGGACCAGAAGGCACGGAGGAAAGAGAGATTTAGTTTCTTCCTAGTTTAGATTTTGTCCTTGAAACTTTCTGGGCAAATAGCATAAAGAATCCCACGACGGGCTGTATACCATGAGGCAAAAAGTCCTTAGAGCCAGATAGAGTTAATCTAACTCAACACAATTCTTAGCTGGTTGAGGCTAAAATTATCGGCAACACAGGAGACTGTTCAGGTGAAATCTCCCAGCTTCAACGTGAGAGGTTGTCTCGATTTAGGATGGCCGGAAGAGGAAGAAGACAGGGCAGGAACAAACTCCATCATGGGAAGGATTGATCAGGAAGTCCCACAAATGTCACACTTGGACTCTGGAGCACAAAAGCAAGTATGGCTTCTACAAAAGTGTCTATCAATCTTTAAAAGTGTGCTAAATTTGTTAAGGTCAAGGGACTTCTTGTTTGTGAAAGCAAACCATTCAACAGAACCAGAGGGGCAACTGCAAAGGTAAGACTACATTTCTCAGATTTTATTTTAGATCTAGGAACATCTGACCTCAATGTTCAAGACATGGCAATGTAAAAAAGTGGCTAAAATTTCCCTATATTTCTAGAGATGCCCAGAAAAACACTAAACCGGTGTCTCAGGAAACAAAAGATAACATCCCAATGTTCTTGTGAGTATTTGGCATGGAAACCTTCTTTACATTTTTCCTTATTATTGTTATGTTTCCGACCTGTAAAAGTATGTGTTGCATCTTTGTGTCATTAGAAGGAGATTGGGATCAGGTATTAGTGTCTAATTTACTCTTAGCTGGGTTTGCAAGATGTAAACTGCCCTGTCACATGATACCGCACATATGAGATCAGCCTAAAGAGTAGAAAAGGAAGAGAGGCTAAATGATGTCAGGCTTTGGGCCATGTCTCCAATGCTGGATTGTACTTTTCGTTTTGAGAGACCTCTTTACAAAATCTACCCCTGTGACATGCTTAGCTTTTGTCTAATAATATCCATTAGAAGTGACACATTTGTCTGTAAGTGTGACCCACTGATAACATTCACCAGGGATCTGGGAGCTTAAAATTCGCATATGCACAAAACTCCTAGCATATATTACAACCCTTTCTAAACTATGAAATCAGCTGTTTGAGAACCAAGGATTTTGTATTTTGATCCAGCTGGTAGATGAAGTAGTTCTCTATTTAGCTTAATTCAACCTTAAGGATTTGAAATTTCAAAAAAGGTATGAACTGTAAGAAAGTCTTTTATAGAGATAATAACCTACGCCCCATGGGCCAGTTTATTTTTTATCTCCCTTTTCTTATATTAGATTCTCAGGCTGTCTAGGAAGAAAAACTCATTAGAGATTCTTCCACCCGATTTTAATGATGTTTTGGTCTTAAGAGCATTATCTTAGGATCTGCTCCTGATACTTGTTCAGGTAAAAGATAAATCCACCCTTCATGTTCACAATACAGCTTGGATGTTTTAGGAGGGATAAACTGAATCTAATCTTCTGTCTTCCAGGGAAACATTATTTACCATGTTGGCTAAAACAGAAGGCCAGAACACACATTTAGGAGTTACACAGTTGTGCCAGAGATCTTGATGAAACTGTGTTTCTTTTTTTTTTGCTTGTTTTTTCCTTTATAGATTGTTCTTGTCCATTGCAGCAAAACACTTTTGTCTGAATGACTTGCTTTCAAATTGAATTGGGTTTTTGGTGATATTAAAGACTACGAAGTGCTGAAAAGGTTTTGACTTTGCTTAATTACCTTATATGTTTTCTGTTATTTGTACAACACACAACACAGTAGTTCAGATAAATGTATTTAATCTGCAACACTCACCAGTTTTCCAGTACATCAGTACAATAACCCTAAAAGCCATGTTCCAGATAGGTTTATGTTTTTAGCTTTTTAACGTTAATCTAAATCATATAACCAATACAAATAATATTAAATGTTCAATTACATTACAAACCCAAAAGAAAGATTTTAACTAGCCTTGTGTCAGCCCTTTTATGCAAGGGAGAAACATATTGGCAGAAGATGATTTCAGATTAAAGGATTTGTGAATTTAATCTATGTTTTTATGGTTACTTTTTCCATCTTTTCCTTTGTAATATTTTTGTTCTACATTCTCTATTTATTTTCTATTTCTTAGGCAAAGAAA
The DNA here is from genome assembly GCA_032876305.1 of Orestias chungarensis. Taxonomy (NCBI): domain Eukaryota; kingdom Metazoa; phylum Chordata; class Actinopteri; order Cyprinodontiformes; family Cyprinodontidae; genus Orestias; species Orestias chungarensis. Next base: position 793,449 of record JAVLVB010000824.1, read on the forward strand.
CTTATTTTGCATACACATTTTAATGTGAAGTGATTTTATTGAATATTTTAAAATACATCACACATAAATTGCATAAAACTGTTGATTCTATGAGCCTATATTAGCAGAATGAAAACTTAAGATTGGAAAGTGAACCTTATATATATATATATATATATATATATATATATATATATATATATATATATATATATATATATATATATATATATATATATATATATATATATATATATATATATATATATATATATATCCAAAGGAGGGATGTTTTTGAGTAGAAAGACATACAATGATGCTGACCATGACCTTGTCTGAGGTTACGGCAATTTCAACTCAATTCCCCTGCTGAATGCATGTGTGCACGTTGACGCATAGTGGCCCCATTACTGATGACTCTAACAAGCTTAGGTCAGAGGGCAGACAGTGGTGAGTGAAAAAGGATGGAGCAAGACTGTTAAAGATCCTTTAAACACCACCTGCCCTCATGCACACACACACACACATGCATGCACTTAGAATCTTGACTAATTGATGCCAGACCGTTTTGAAAAACATCCCTAGTGCCTCCGGAGCCCTTCGTCTTCCCTACAAAAGAGATGACAAGTCTTCACTGAGATTCCAGTTTACACAAGATGCTTTCAATTCAACTCTGAATAATAGTGAGGTCATTACTCAAGCATGTGCGCACTTTTAATACTTCTTCAGTGTCATTGCCGCGTCAACTTCCTTTTAACAAAATATATGTTAAATTCCACGAGAGACATTTTGCACCATGAAAGGAAAACAGCAGTTGCACCATTACAGACATCATTCAACTTGTTCTTTTTACCCCTGGAGTAACATTACCCAGTAGTGGTGAACTTTAAAAGACAGACAAGTTTTAAAACCTCATGTTAAATCTTAATTTTGGTAAATAAAATTATCTTGCTTTGCTTTGTTTTCCCAAGTTACACCAAACAGCCTGATAACAACCATGGAAGAGCTTAAAAAGCAGTATCTTTTCATCTCTCATCATCGCCCCATACCTCCTAATTTAAACCACTGATTCAAGTGTTCAGCATTAGGGATACAAAATCCTCCATTGGGTCTTAATCCATCAGTAAAATATGGCAACAAAAAAAAAACGTGCTGTGTGTGGAGAAAATATTTAGACTGGATTTATTTTGGTCATAATTTATATTGTATCAATATTTACAAATTATATTTCATCCCACCACTTATCAACCCCCTCGCCAGCCCTAATGACCAAAGTCACTTTTAATGGTTGCTTTTTTTATGTAAGGGTTTGAACTGAAGTAAAATAAAGTTATTAGAGAACCAATAATGAGCTTTGAAGAAGCATGTGTATTTTCATTTCCCAAATATTATTAATTTTTTTATTTAGCTTTATTTAAACTGACGACTTGGCTTTCACATTTCTGCTTCATAAAGAAAGCGTATGGTTCATAGGAAATAAAAGTAAATCTGAAAAGATGTTGAGAACAACATATAGATGAGGACAATTTTAAAACATTGTACATATAAGAATATACCAACTGTCATTGTAAAGTTTACTTCAGCTCTCGTTTTGTCCAAAGATATGAGGACAAGGATCCAGTTGTATTTTTTTATTGTGTTTATAGTGTACAAATTTCACACTGGTTCTCAATATAATAATTTTTTATTATATTTATATATATATTATAATTTTTTAATTGATTAAAAATGTTAAAAAGTACTATTTGAAACATCCACAGAGACTTTGTGGTAAAACTTTGAATAAAGGCTTGAAACGCTGTATGAAAATAAATCAATTACAAAAAATTACAAGTACAAAACTATACAATGCAAAACAGTTGAAGATGGTTTGCTGTACTCTATAGTTAGAGCTATAAAGGTTATGTATAACAATGAATTCATTTTATAGGTGCATTTTTAAATTTATGGGAAGTGTAGCGTGGATATTTGTGGCATTATAATATAAATATTTATTATATGGAAAGCATTTAGGCATTCTACACTGATACATAGTACTGAACTGAACATTACATATTTGGCCCGAACATTATTTTATTTTATCTGTGGTTGTTATTTTTTTTTCAATTTTATAATATTTTTAACACTCATTCGTTGTTTATATGTTTAAAATAAAGATTTATTTAAATTATTTTGTTTCACAAAAGTAGATTTAGCAGCAATACTTGGATTCTCGGCAGACATATTACAGATTTTCTCTAAAAGTGTTCATTATCCTATTTTACCTAACATGATTCTTCTGACTGTAATTAATCTCAATGTTTTAGTGTTCCAGCCGGAATCCCGACTTGAATCTAATAGATAAATCCAGTGACAACATGCATAAAAGCTAGTCAGACAAGCAAGACAATTCTAGATTTGCTAAAATAGTCTATAACCCTTCCAGGATAGCAATTGTGGTGTAGTGAAATAAATAGTGCAAATAAGTGCGATAATAATCACACTCTCAATAATGGAAATATTTACAAGGAAACCAAAAACTGCCTTGAAGTATATAAAACTATAACTAAGTGTGCTAAAAGTCTGTCTACTTTGCATCTTGCATGATTCACTCAAAGTAAAACACAAAAAACTTACTAGTGTCTTGATGTCACAGGGAAATTTTTGTCAGCAACTCTTGTCTACAAGTACAGAGAATATGATAAGCGGCTTTATTTCAAATCTATGTTTGTTGTTTGAGGTTCAAAGCACATTTCATATGCTAAAAGACCCTACTTGGAAGGTATGCATGATGTTGTGTCTAATCTTGCCTGTGGTTTAAATGTTTATAAGTAAAAATTGCCAAACCACCACGGACATGACGGTGTGTATCAATAGTTTGGATATTCTGCTTTGTAAGAAGATGTCTGATTATGCTGGCAGCTTAAAGAAACCTCCCAACCAGGTAACAACAGATAAACACTGAAGATGTAAAGGTCACTGTAGGGTTTTTTTTTTTTTGCCAGAGGTAGCAGTTTTGCATTTGACACATAATAAAGGATTACAAGGTTACACAAGATAATCTCCATATATACATAGAGTCATAATGTGTCTGGTCCTTTTAAAGAAGTGCATTAAAGTATATACTGCATTTTTGTCCATTTACTGAATAAAACTGG
>JAVLVB010000824.1:804216-919085 GCA_032876305.1 Orestias chungarensis
TATATATATATATATATATATATATATATATATATATATATCCTTGCAGTAAATTCTGCTGTCTTGCCCAGTTTTAAGCTGAGTGCTGTATCATGTTCATTATTCATGTCGGGGCTTTTCCTATCCTCTATTTTTGGAAAGCGGCAGAAAGAACAGTTCAGTTCTATTTCAGTCTCCTCTCTCTCTCCCTTCTGCAACAAAACCAGCTGCTCCATCCATTGCATCCGCATAAATAAAAAAAAACTACACGTGACCCCCTTCTCCTACGTCCCTGTAGTTCATTCAGCACCATGGCTGCGGATGCCGCGGATGCTGGGAGTGTTCTCTGCAGTATCCTTCATCCGCGCCGGCTTTCTCTCCTCCTCCTCCTCCTCCTCCTCGCCATCACCCTCTCCTGCCCGGCGGCGGCGCTGCTCGGCGTCCGTCCCGAAGACACCCGCAGCGGGGATCTATCTGTCCAGGACGGGATTTTGAGGGCGACCGAGGGAACTCGCTTCGTGTTGAGAGTTTACTACTCTCAGCATCCCGTCAGAGCGAACAGCAGCGGGAGAGCCGACGCCGCACCTGCAGCCCCGTGGATCGCCTTCTTAGAGGAGCCCTGGGGCAGCGCCGGCGGGGATGCGGACAGCGGGCTCCGGTGTGAGGAGGAGAGCTCCCGGAGCTCCGACATAGAACTGCTGGGCTCCTTCAGGTCCACCTTCAGTCACAACTCCGTTCTGGTCGAGCTGCTGGCCAAAGACCTGCGCAAAGATGAGGTGATCAAATACTACTCCATGTGCGCTTTTGACGGGGTGAAGTGGAAGCACTTCAGGACCAAAGATTTTTGGCTGGCCGTGGTGGAGAGACCTCCGGAGCCAGATGTGTGGCTGCAGGCGGGGGTCTCTGTCCTCCTGTTAGCGCTGTCCGCCCTCTGCAGCGGACTCAACATCAGCATGCTGGCCCTTGACCCCGTGGAGCTGCGGGTCCTGCAGAACAGCGGCACAGACAAGGAGCAGAAATACGCACGGAAGATAGAGTCCGTGCGTAAACACGGGAACTACATCCTGTGCACCGTGGTGCTGGGCAATGTTCTCACGAACACGTGCTTTGTGGTGTGGATGTGCCAGATCTTGGGGATGACCACCCTCTCCACCGCCTCGTGCACCTTGGGGATCTTCTTCATCGGAGAAATTTTACCCCACTCGGTCGCGTCCAGGCACAGCCTCGCCATTGCTTCCAAGACCTTGTGCGCCACCCGCCTCCTGATGCTGGTTTTCTTCCCCATCGCTTACCCGGTGTCGAAGATCCTGGACATCATGCTTCACCAGGAAATCAGCAGCTTCTACACCAGGGAGAAGCTGGTGGCCATGCTGCGGGTCACTGACCCTTATCATGACCTTGTCAAGGAGGAACTCAACATCATCCAGGGAGCCTTGGAGCTAAGGACCAAAACCGTGGAGGATGTGCTGACCCCGCTGTCAGACTGCTACATGCTGTCATCAGACGCATTCCTGGACTTCTCCACCATGTCCGACGTGATGCAGAGCGGCTTTACCCGGATTCCGGTCTACGAGAACGACAGGTCCAACATTGTGGACATCCTTTTCATCAAAGACCTGGCCTTTGTGGATCCCGACGATTGCACGCCCCTGAAAACCATTACGCAGTTCTACAGGCATCCCATGTACTGCGTCTTCAGTGACACCAAGCTGGATGTGATGCTAGAGCAATTCAAGAGAGGTAAGCAGAGTTTTGAAAGCCTGCAAGAGATCATCTCTGTGGACATGCTCTGCAATCTTCCCTCTCTGTGATGTGTTTTCTCGTGTCCAGAACTTATGTGGGGCTTATGGGTTTGAAATCCGTGTTAAGTGTATGAGGCACATGGTTTGGAGACCTCCTTCCACCTACGAGTTAAATAACCTTTGAAGGGAAATGAAGTTGAAAAACGATATTTTCCCTGCAGAACTCAATGTATGCATTATTTCATTGGGTTAAAGTGGATCTGCCAGTAAAGCACTTTGATCCCCAGAACAGTGAAACCCATATGTAAAACGTGAGACTGTGTCACACAGTGCATATGGTTCAGCCAGAGGTTAGACAGGACAAAAAACATCATAATCGAGTCATCTTACACATTTGATGAATGATTTAACTCATTTTCCCAAAACAATTCTCTAGATATCATCTTGCTGCATTCCTCCAATTTTGCTGTCCCCTTTCCACAATTATAGGTGCCCAACTGAACTGCCGTTGGGCTCCACCACAGATTTCTTTTGTTCGGGGCTTTTTTTGTTCACACACAAAACATTTTCAGATCATCAAACATATGTTATATACCCCTAATAAACAAAAACACAGTTTTAAATGATTTAATTCGTTTCAAGGAAAAATCAAAGTTCCTGATTCCACAGTGAAAAAATAAGTTTCACAAAAAATGGCTTCTACAAAAGCAAGAGTTATTGCTGACCAAAAGAAATACAAAGACCCAAGTCATATTTGTCCAAAATGAATCTTGATGATCCCCAAGATCGTTAGGAAAACATTCAGTGGAATGAAACGACAGAAGTGGATCCGTCCAGTATTTACTTTTACACCCTAGCATAAATTTAAGACAGCGGTTTAGAAAAAGAGCCACATTCATACCATCAAAAAAGGTTTTGTCTATAAAACCCAGATGACTTTCTGTAACTGAGAAAAAGTTATTATCTTTGTTACAAAGCATACCAAAAAAGAATCACCAACCACCATTTTATTGTATTAAGTCCACGGTCTATTGGGTCCATCTCTTGGAGTGGCCTAGTCAAAGACTAAACATAACTCTGATTGAAATGTCCTTGCATGACCATAAACAGGCCGTCCATGCTGAAAAAAACCTCCAATGTGGTGAAATTTAAGCAATTCTTATTAGAAGAATGGGGCAAAATTACTCACCAGCCATATATAAGACTCACTGATAGTAAACATTTTTTAAAGATCCAGCTTTCTTTTTTATAGATTTTGATTGTATGACAATGACTCAGATTTCTTTGGTGCATTAGTAAAATCTGTTTGTATATGTGACATATTTACCTATGACAAAAAGGCAGTCAGAGAACTTTTGGTTATAATTTAAATTCCTGTTATTGTCCCACAACAAGGAAATTCCAGTGCAAGAGTTGTAAAGTCACAGGCAATCAAAGCAAGCAGGTTTAAACAGAGATAAACTATATAATATATTAACCAGAATTTAAAATATATACTGTGCGGTTATTAAAGATGCCATAACCCAGTCCAAAGAAATGTGAAAACATTACAAAACAGACAATTGAAAATAAGTGACAATAACAAAGGGTAGAGATGTGCAAATACCACCAGAAATGTTGTTTAAGATAAAAAAATCAGAGTAAAAAAGCCGTCAAAAACAAATCTATCAAAACATAATTTCTCTGTCATTTATGTTAATCTCTTTCTCTTACTCACACATCTTTTGCCTAAAACCGAGCGATGCCGACTGATTGTGACTCTGCCTTTAATAGAGATAACATGTGTTCGGTACCCAGTCTTCACAATCATACTTAACATTTATAACCAATGCTCAGGAGAAAGCAGTTCATGCTGCTCCACTTCCAGCATCAACTCAAATTTAGATCACAAAAGGCCAGGGGCACATCTGTTATGTAAGGATGACAATTTTGAAGTGCCTTGCAAAATTATTGACAGCCTTTGAACTTTGCAAACGCTAGCATCAACAAACTCTGTTGAAAGACCAACACAAAGTAGAGAATCATAGAGAAGTAGAAAATAAAAAAAGGTTGCATTGTCCCCAAAAGTTGGTCCAAATGGCAGCTGTTCTAAGAAATAATCACAGGTTTGCTGGAGAACATCAGTGAATGAACAGCATTGTGAAAATCAAGGACCACAGCAAGACAGGGCAGAGATGGTGGTGGTGTGTAGAACTTTTGAGCTTTGGCTATCCCACAGAGGGGCTGTTTGATCCAACATCAGAGAAATGTTACAGCTGCAAACCCTCCCACAGGCAAGATAAGGCTAAAATTATTAGTATAACACATATAATGAAAAAGTCAATCCAAGGTTTTACACAAAAATATTAAAAAGAGTATTAAAAAGGAACAGATTAAGGGAAAAAAAGTAACAAGCTTTGAAAAAAATCGTGAAAGCTCAGAAGGAGGTAAGTTAATAACTGAAGTTAATAAACTCTTTGCATAGAACCAAACATTTGCGGTTATGCAAATCCATGTATCAGAGTGGCCCAGTCAAAGTCCAAATCAAGCATCTGTCCTATCAGAATAGCTGAATTCAAAGCTGTAATTGCAGCTGTATAACTTATTGACTTAGGTGCACTAAATAGATATGAATCTCAGGTTGTTATTAATAATGAAACTGGAAAACCATGTGTATGTCTTCTTACACAATGAACACAGTGATAAACTACATAGTGTTGGTCTATTACATACAATTTAAATGAAATACAAAGAAAAAGTAATTTGGTTGTAATTTGAAACAACATTTAGATGATACGAATGCTTTTACCTTTAAATGTAAGTCTCCATGTCACTTTAACATGTATGATGGCAACTTTCAGCTTTGGTTGGTCACTACTTTGGCCTAAAACGATCGACCCATTCTCTGATAAATAACCTGCTATGATTGTTGTTGTTTTAATATCAGGGTTATTGGAGATAATGTCAAGAATTGACGTTTAAACTTTTGTAAAAAGGTTAACATTTATTTAATTGTGGCTTCAAAATCCTTTTTAGCATTGAATGTCATTGTTAACTGAGCCTGCAGAACAAATCATGAAAAATTCAGCTCCAACCTTTTGCGTTCCCTCTCTCCAGCTTCCCTCAGTTTTCTCAAGGATTAACAGTTCCTGCTGTTCAGGAAGCATGGCTGGAAGTGAGGATGTCTCGCTGAGAGTGGTGGCGAGCAGAGGTTGGGGTGTTGCTTTGAGCAGTGAATCAAAATGTCATCAGTAATTTAACAGAACGTGACTGAGGACATCATTAATAGACTTCTGTAGGAACGTTTTGTAACTTTTCTGTTGCTTTCTATTCAAATTAGCACAAATTAAGCCCTGCATATCTGCAGTAAGTGTATACAGTTAGAGTTTGCATTTGTTTTTGAATCAAGTTTAAATACCTTGTTCATGTCTCACTCTACAGACAGACATGAAGACCAGGTTATTTAAGTTATTTCTATAGTTATGCTGCTATAGGCTTAGACTGCTGGGGGACAATCTGACCACTTCTCTCTCTGCTACTTTCCATCTTGTCCAATCTGCTTTGGATACCGTTATTTCAACCTTTTTAACCTTTTGTTTTCTCCTAGTGTTCTTCTCTCCATAGTAACCACATCTGGTCTGGCATTCTGTTATCTGAGACAGCTTCTTGGAGGAGAACATGGGCTGAGATGATGCTATAAACCTCTTTTTTTTTTCAGTATCTATTTTAGTTTTCTGTCTCTTCAAACCCCCAGTCGGTCGTGGCAGATGGCTGCTTGTACTGAGCCAGGTTCTGCTGGAGGTTTCTTCCTGTTATAGGGGAGTTTTTCCTCTCCACTGTCGCTACATGAGTGCTCAGTGTGAGGGATTGCTGTAAAGTCAACGACAACACAAGCCATTGCTTTGGTCTGCTGATTCCAGAGGAGTGAATGCTGCAAGTCAATGACTCGATGCAATCTGCTGGGACTCCTTAGATTGGAAACTATTTCAAAGTGATTTGTAATGATGTATCTATGATTTTAATTGATTTTGTTGTGAAGTGCCCTGAGACGACATCTGTGGTAAATTGACGCTATATAAATAAACTGATTCTTGTTTCTTGATTGAGTAATTCCGATAAACAAAGATTGGATTAGCTACATTTCCAGTGATGAATATTCTGTAAGTAAATGTTGTAAATGTGTAAGCGAGCAAGATTATTGTTTTATTATTGTTGTGGATGATACATTTCTGAATATTTATGTTTATGTTTTACATTTTGACAGCATGCAATTTTTTAACATAAGACAACAGAAACGTCTTTAAAAGAATGTAGGTTATAAATACATATATAGATACTTCTAACTGAATTTTAGCTTTAAGTTGAACCTGCATGTCCGTAAACATAGTACACATCCCCTTCTCTTTATGGGTGTTCTCATTGAGAAAATATACAAAAACAAAAAGGCTTAGGCTAAAAGAACAGATCATTTCCAAAAACAGACACCACGAGTCTGTGAAACTGCTGGAGCAGAAGCATTTGTGAAAAGAACATCCACGGAGGACCCCGCATCACCCCAGACGTGTGTGTCTTCGTGCGTGTGAGCACGCTGCGTGTGTGTCGCTCTGCAACAGTATTATGTAATACGAGAATGATGTAATGTAGTTCCTGACAACATCAGCAGCTGAGGACAGACCAATCCTTTGCGTCACCTGCGCTCTTCAGACAAACCTTGCTGTCTCAGCTAAGCTCACGCAGCCACAGTGTGATGTGTGAAGATGGCTGGCAGTCAGTCAATCTGATTTTTTTTTTTCTGTTGTTAAACTGGATTATGGCGTTCATTTTATCCTCTGGCAGTGATCCCCTAAATCAGCCTGTCTGCTGCAGTTAGAATTTCTAAGTAAGACTGTGGACTATTTACATGAAATCTGGGTCCAGATGATGTCATAAATTGGGTTAGGTAACATTATTGGTTACCAAGCTGACTTTTTTCTTGAGAACCTCCCCCCATAAAAAAAGGGCATCAGCAGAGTTAATACAGCCACATACTTTAAATGTGAAAAACCGTTTGCTCTTTTTAAATAGTCGTGTTTTGTTGTTTCTGCTTGCAATATTCAAAGGTTGTGGCAGCATTGAGTTCTTGTCACATTCGGTTTGCAGATGCAGAGATGCTCTCGGCCAGTTGTGTCACTGCGTCTGGCGGGATTGTTGTGAAAGTTTAAGGGGGGGAGGGTTTGCTCATAAGTGTACCCATGCATTGTGTTTCCAGAGGTGACAGCACACAGAACATGAAAGCACACGCCTGATACTGAAATAATTTGAAAATTAACCTCTGAGTTAGATTACCTCCTACATTTTCTTGTTGTTTCAGAAGTTTGTGTTGTTCTTCATCTTGTCCAGTCTGAGGCTGTTGACTGAGAGCTATTTATAATCCAGTGACGTTGCACCCCCCCCTCCCCCCATCCCCGTTGAACAAGCAACTGTTAGCTTAGCTTCACTCTCTGAATGTTGTTCCTTCTGTCTGATCTCGGTGAATACAGGGAAGTCTCACCTGGCCGTGGTGCAGAGGGTGAACTGCGAAGGCGAGGGGGACCCCTTCTATGAAGTGATGGGCATTGTGACACTGGAGGATGTGATCGAGGAAATCATCAAGTCTGAGATTGTTGATGAGACAGATCTGTACAGTATGTATAAAAACACTTTCAGGACCAAATTTACTTCAATGTTTTGTTTTATTGTTTAAGTCACAGGTTAAACAATGTTAGGTTTAAGAACTGACTTTTTCTTTAATAGCATCTTCCAGCCTTTTCAGATCTGTGGTTTGTGTAGTGTGCACACCTACAATGCCAAACTCTTATTCCAGTAAGTCCTAAAGCAAATCTTTGGGGTGTGTGAGCTTTTCAAAGTGCCTGGCTCACAAAAACAGTTTAAGATGATTTAAGCATTATGACATGGTGTTATCCTCCGAGAAGTAGACCCCCGAATATGTATACAGTGTGGCCATACAGTCTTGTTAAGGGTAGGGAGCAATATTACAGAAGTATTCTAAAGTTCTGACAATATAATCAGAATATTGCAGCTAAAATGAAAACGCATTGGACCAGAGAACACTTATCATCCAATACTGGTGACCTGGTGTGCACTCTTTAAATTGCCTTGTCTTATGTTTAGGATGAATGTTTTGCACACCTTGGAAACATTTTCTTCTCTGTCATCTCAAACCAGTCTGTCTATGCTCATGAGACAAGAAAAAAACATATTTTGTGCCTTCAAATGCTGCTAATTGGATTCTATTTTTTTTCATGCCATCATTTGTAAATCAGAGATGACTGTATGTGAAAATCCCAGTGGATTGGCAATTTCTAAAAAAAAATTAGACCAGCCTATCTGGCAGTGTCAACTACACTATATTTAGAGTTTCCTGAATTCTTTTTTCACCCCATTCTTATGCTCAATTCAAATTTAATGAAGTTATCTTCTAGTAGATTTCTGCCATGTGATTGTCTAAATTGTTTTTTTTCTCTAAACAAGCAATTAAATAGGTGTACCGAATAAAGTCAAAACGTAGTATATTTTCATGATTCATAAACGAAGCTGCTCATGAAACATTGAATTTACAAATTATTAATGTGTCATAAAACTCCTTTAGATCACTGACGTCAGGTGTTCTAATCACTTGCATTGTTGGACACTGCTGCTGCAGACATTCATGAAACAATGGGGGTCACTCACAGAGGCTCATTAAAAGCAAGCTTGGTACCAGATGAGAACCCTCCACTGCCCCCCACCCCCCACCACCACTTAAATGTTCATATCAAATTATTGATTTTGTTTCCTACCACACGAACCCTCACTGCCCCTTTCTGATACATAATTAATTAGTGCTCAGAGATAAACCGCGTAATCCACTCATTTTTAATTGGCTGGAAAAGCTCTTGACTGTGAGGCATTTAAATGCAAAACACACTTCATCTCACATCTAGTCCAGTCTTCAATATGTCTGACCTAAGAACTCTTTTTACAGAAGCATCTACCGAACCTCACTACCAGAACTGTATGTATAATCGTAAAGCGGAAATAAAATGATGATTCACAATGTTTAACAAATATAAATCTAAAATGTTTTTAACTACCTTCAGTCAATACATTGTAAAAAGTCTCAGCATCTCTCTATTAGCTTGGGACATCTACATGCATGTTAAAGAATAGCATCTCCACACCATGATGCTGACACCGCCGTGTTTCACCATAGGTGGTGGGCTCAAAACAAACATTTAGAGTAATTGTGCCTTCAGCCAAAACTGGTTGAACAAAGTATTAACTGCAAGCCAAACTTGATTTGTAAAACTGTTTAAAAGCAATATATTGTTTTATGTGAACTCCGTGGCTTTGTGCTACTAATTCAGCGCTTTTAAATTTGTGTTTGTGCTCCATGAAATGTGAAAACATTTTTGGAACTTGAATAGTCACTAGACATAGAGCTGTCCCTGGTTCATCTATCCAATAATAGTTTCTACCGGCTAGTCTTTGCAGAGTAACAGGTCACTCCAGCAGTGACTTGGGATCCACACTTGAAATATTTGCCGTCCATTGCGAGGAATAATAGGACAAACAACCGCGCCCACATGCACTCATACCTAATGGCATCACCAGTTAACATCAGTGATGTTTTTGGATTGTGGAAGGTAACCAGAGCGTTAGTGGAAGCCCCGGTGAGAATAGATAACAAACGTTCCATCGTGCAATAGTTTGATCAATTGTCATAAATCTCTTGTATACTTGCATGATTACAAACCTACTTGATATTTTCCTAACAGATTTTTGGAAAAAACCCTGAATTTGCTGCCCGGATAAAATTCTAATCCCTGACATTAGTTTACAAAGTGCTTAAGAGTATGGCTCCCATCTACTTGAATAGTCCTCCAAAGGCTTATGGCACAACTCAAGCGCTCCGGTCATCAATGGATTGCAGTCTACCAGTGCCTACACCACGCTTAAGACAATCCAGAGTGCTTTCATGCGTTGTTCCAAGATAGTGGGTTGACCAACCAAGCAAAACAAGAACAGCAGCATGCCTGTCTATTTTTAAGAAATTTGAAAGACCCAACTCTTAAAGGGGCATCACCTATCCCAACTCTTACTCACACCACTATACCCCCTCTACTACTCTCTCTGTAATTCCCTCTATCTCTTCGCTGTCACCACTGACTCTGAGTAGGGATTTTTTTCTAGCTAGCTTATTATCAGATTAATGATAACTGTAATATTTTGTCTACTTTGTAAGTCACTCTTGATAATAGCTTCTGGTAAATGCATAAACATAAACATCGATTGGCACCATATTCAATACCATTTTAAAAACATGCAACCGATATCTGACTCCTAGCTGACAATCGGACCAAGAGACGAGTGTCCAACCATGAGAGGAAGCAACAGGATTTCTCTATCTTCAAGCTTGGAGAAAATGAGCTGAAGGTGAAGATTTCTCCTCAGCTGCTGCTTGCCACACACCGTTTTTTGGCCACAGGTATGCTGGTTAATACAACAGGGAAATATATGCGAAACATATATGAGAAAGTAAGTATTCACGTCTTGGTTTCATGATGTTCAGACGCATGTGTATTTGTCTAAACTTCTTTTTTAGAAGTGGAGCCTTTCAGGTTGTGTCACCTGTCGGACAAGATCCTGCTTCGGCTCATCAAACACCCAAGTGTCGTGCAGGAGCTGAGGTTTGACCCCAAAAAAAAAGATGCTCCTCAACACTATCTTTATCAGAGAAACAAGCCAGTTGACTACTTCATCCTCATTCTGCAGGTGACTTTCAGTTCTCTGCTTAATGTGACTACAACACAGTTTATGGGGGACTTAAGATGACAAATGAACAAAATTACCTCAATAAAGTTTACAGTTGTAGCCTAATCAATATATTTTTAGGCTAAATTGTTTAAATTGTTTGATCATTGTCTGGTTTATGCAGGGACGAGTGGAGGTGGAAATAGGAAAGGAAGCTCTTCGGTTTGAAAATGGAGCCTTTTCCTATTACGGCATGCCAGCACTCATCCCACCACTGCCAACTGGTAAGTAACCTGTTTTATTGAACTAAATGTAACAGTGACAATATTGGCAGAATAATGCAGACTTTGTCAAAAGACTGCAGCAATAGCAGAGGATGTTTTTTCCTGCCTTGATGCCCCCCAGCATGTGTCAGGCTACAGGAGCTGCGGCAGAAGTTATGGCAAGAAAGTAATTATGGGAAGTGTTTTCAGAGAATTTCCCAGCGGAAGGACATGACCTGCACAAGATTATGTGAAATTCAGCTAAGACTGCAGAGCAAGTAGAAATCCTGCCTTACAGACTCTCACTCTCCGTCTCTCTGATCTTGTGTGGGGCTTTTTAGCTCATTTTAAATGTCTCAACTTAAAGTTAAGCCTAATAATATTTGTAAGCTCATATTAAATATTAAAAAGTAATATTGTAGGAGATTATGTTCTAGAAATTCTCACTTAACCACGTACTGATAAATGATATAGAATTAACAGTTTTTCTTCTCTTTTTTTAACTGATTTACCTCCAAATGTTTAACATTTTGGGTTCTACTTATGTCGATGGAATAGTGCATGATTAAATTATTCAATATAAGTAACAAATAGACCCAAAATAGAACAAAAAAACAAAGTATAATTGTAATGATTATTGTATGTGATAAAAAAATTATCCTTATAATTGTCATTCTGTAATAGGAACACTGCAATGCCTTGTATAACGACCTCTTCATTAAATCTTTTTTACACTTTGTCACATCTTAACCAAGTGTTTTATAAAGATCAAGAAGAAGTCATAACATTAAATGTTTGCATTGAATTTCTAACAACAACTTCATTGACAGAAGTCTGAAAAACCATCTATTCCATAAATTATTTTCAGTAACATGATGCTTATGTTTAAACAATAATAATTCTTTATTTCTGTGTTGTGCTTCTCATGTCAGCCCACAGATACAGCTCTCGAAGGAGCAGCCTGAACCAGTCAGACTCGTTACTGAGTGGCGGCAGTGTTGGGCAGCTTACAGTGGGCGGAGAGGCCTATCTACCAGACTACTCAGTGCGTCAACTCACAGACCTGCAGATCATCAAGGTTCGAGGGACTGGAACAAAACACAGAAACGCAAGAAACGAAATCATTATTATTCACTAAATTAAACCCTAATTTTTCCTTTCATTACCACATAAAAACAAGCTCTAGTTTCCTGGAAACTAAGGGTAATAACTAAGGAGCATGAGCACAAAACCACCTTTTTTAAGCTCTTCTTAATTTTGAATAATGTGCACTCCCTCACTGCTGCAGAAATTTGTCTTTGATATGTCCTAATCTGGGATTTTGACTTAACGCAGACATCCTATCCCTCAGTCTCTCCTCCCCGCAGCCTTGTTCCCCCAATCACCAAGGGTAATTGAGCTCCATTGTAAGCAGAACTATTCTGGCTTCATGTGGCTTATATACCCTCTCTTTTAACCCATTCCTCTTGTTTTGCAAATGCGGTCCATGTTTCAGTCAATGGCAAGGCTTGATTGTATATAAAGGCAAACATAATGGTAACAGCTGTACTCTGCTTGCCGCAGATCAGCAGGAATCATTACCAGAATGCACTGACAGCCACCAGGATGGACAGCACTCCTCACAGCCCGGTTGCTGTAGATTCTGATCTTAAAGGGAGAACCTCAGGCCCAGAGGCTCGCTCGAACAGCATCGTTCTCCCATTGATGAGCACACACACTCGACTGGGCCTGAAGCGCTTCGCATACCTCCATCCATATGGTGGCCTTCACAACACATACCAGCACAATGAGAGAAACCGCATCGTTCGTGAGTTCCTCGAATGCTTGTGTCACTCGGCTAAGACAAAAAGGGTTAATAGGAAAGTGTACTAGCGTGTTGTTAGTCCACAAGTAATTCCTATCAATGAAACTTTTAGGCAAGATTGTTTTTTTATAACATTATTGCGACAGAATAACACAAAAATTTAAAGCACAACATAAACAAAAGGAAAACATTAAAGTATAAGTTAGTGAGACAAGTATCAAAAAATGTGATAAATTTAAAAAGATTTGTTTTAAAAAAGTATTTATTGATGATGTATTTAACTTCTGGTTTACATGAGCAATTAGTTTCTACAAATCTAGATTATTTTCAAGCATTTCTAGTTTTGTCTCATAAGACAGACCTTTTTCACATTTCACAGATTTTTGGAGATTTTAGGAAGACATTAATGGTTCCTCTGGATAGAAAAAAATGTATTTCTGGCAACTCTATTTAATAGTTTAGATGCAACGACTGGAAAGAAGAAGGCGGTCACATTAACACAAACAGCACTTGTGTTTTTGTGTTAATATTATTAAGAGTAGTAGTTTTATTGAAGATCAACGTTATTTATGCTAAACTATTTGCATTTATATAATTTAAATCCGTGGGTTTAATAATATGACTAGATTACTTACTAATAAAGTTCAATCAAATTTATTCTGTACTAGGTGAGTTTCACTAAAATGTAAAGAAAAAAGTAAAATATAAAATTTTTCAAAAATGTCTGGGAGAAAGAACACAGTTGGTCTAAATTTAGTTAAAGAGAATAAAACACTGACTACTACTAATAATAATATTAATAATAATAATAATAAGCTGTTAAATGAAATTTTAACCTTCCATATTCCCTTAACTTTGTAAAATGTTGTTTTCTGGAAAATATTAGGGCAGATCAATATTTCCAAAAGATTAGTTTAATCCCCAGGTACAGCATAGATGAAATCCATTCCACTTGCATCATCTCTCTTTTATTGAAATTTCACTCTAAAATCCTAAACCTTTTGCTCTTATTTAGTTGTTAATGGTTCTTTGCCTTCCTATAAGGGAGAGTCGCAAACAAACTTCTAGTTTACTGGTATGTGCTTCATTTATATGTGTTTCTTTCTAATAGGCAGTAAATCAGACGGACAGAGAAGTCCAAATGATGCAGTGTTCCTTCGTTTGGATGAGATTCCTTACATCCACAAGGACCGACCTGAAAGTTCGGCTGACAATGGTAAGCAGTCTTCGGATTCTTTGAAGGAGCTTTTTTTTTCCCACAACGCCTAAATATCATGATCTTAATGTCTTTAGGACTAGTTTTGTTTTTTGCTTTATTTTTAGGTTTGTCACTGTTGACTTTTCATTTTCAATTCATTTCATTGTTTCAAGAATATCCCTTTTGATTCGTATTAATTCTGTATGTTAGAAATGTATCTCCATGGTTCCTTGTGCATTTTGGTAATCATGTTCTTATATCTTTTGTGTATACCGTTCCTCTTTTTCTCTTCTCTGCAATGCGGCATAGATACTGGTTAGACTCATGTTTGTTCCTCATGGCCAACTTATAGTTTTTTGTATGATTCTGGGTTTTGTAAGTTTTTGATTACCTTTTTTTTTGTTTTGTTTTTGTAAAACACATTCCTGCCTTTTTGCATTCAGTATCCTCCATGTCACTGTTTTAAGATGCCAATTTCTCAATTATGAAAAAAAAAACAAAGAGCAAAAAATACTGTCTTCTTGAAATTAATTACTTTGAAAAACATCTAGAACTATCAAAACGTACCTGCATATATGTGTTGTATAAGATTTTAAAGGGACACCTCTTTGTTGTTGATTGTGGCTCATTGGCAAAAGCTCCACATCTTGCAATTGGAACGTTTTTGTTCAGACTCCAGTTTCCTGCCCTGCCACCATTTGTGTGCAATGAAGAAGCTCTACCCTAAAAAACCAACCATTCTGCTTGTGATTACAGAGTTAAACAGTTCTTCGACTAGTCCACATTATTGGCGTGTCCATTTATCCTACACTCTGTTACCATTTCATTTTCAAAACCGTTTTAGTAACATTTCCCAACAACTTTAGCATTACAGCTATTTTATGAGATCACAAGTGTACATGTGGTCTCAAAAAGTATACATCATTAATTAATTTTGAGCATTTCTTTCTATGCATGTGTGTACCTTTATTTACTGAGTAAATTAACTGTCATGCGTTTGTTACAGATCTGCCTACAGAGCCGTCCACCTCCCTTTTCATCAGCTCGCTGTCTCTCTCCAGCTCAGAGGAGAACATTGGAAAGAAGCTCCTGCATAAACTGAGTGAGTGAGCAGTTTGTCGTGAGCACAGATGCCACATCTCACCCACACATGCCGTCAGATGTGTCTGAACTTTTCTGTCAGCTGCAGCAATATTCCCCAGCGTCTCCTAGCAACAGGTGACACGTGGTGTCCCTGTAAAGCAACCCACTGCTTCCTGCTGAGCAGCTCCTCCAAATGCAGCTGTTCTTATTGGCACAGATTTGTGGCTCATTTTTAAATCATTTTGTCTTTTTTTCTGTGTGTTTTGCTGGATTTATCCCAGTTTTAGACAAACGCAAAGAAGGACGAGCATATTTAATTTCAGTTATGTCATATGGAGTGTACAGGTATGTCAACCATCAGGGGCAGATTACCATGTTCTCCTCTGTTTCCAGATAACAAGAGGAGGAAAAAGTCTCGAGATGGGGAAAAAGGTTTGGAGGAGGAGGATTCAGAGCAGCCAACGATAACAAGCTAGTACGCCCAAATCAAGAAGAAGGGAAAATCATGGTCCCCTTTCCTCTTCGTCATTCCCTGGAAACCTATTTCAAGCCCCGAACCAACTCCTCTTCTCTCACTGATAAATACTCAGGACCCCATGAAGACATTCTGCATTTTTGTGCCTGAAATAAAAAACAAACTTGATAGGATTTATTTAACAACATATCTTAAATGTGAAGCATGTCACTTCACTACATGGGATCCATTTAATTTTATCCACTTTCTTGGTGCAAACCTTGTCAAACTTGTTACCCCTTTAACGGCAGACATATTTACCATGTTAATCATCGCATAATAGCCATTATTTTTCGTTGGAATATGTTCAAATTAAATACCAAAATAGCTACATATGAAGCGGGGTTGGCACAAAAAACTATCCTGATGTTGCCATTAGGGGTCCAGACTACTGCGCTTGCACAAGGCTAAGTAAAAGAGGGAACATTTGTTCACATAGTTTCATAAAAAGCCATAAAATTGTCAACTTTCAGCCTGATTGTAATTTGAGGTACAGAAAAGCTAAAGGAAGAACATAGTTTCAAGATCGCCAATATGTGCAATATGACAGCAGTGATGCAAGTCACAAAAAGAGGCTTTAATTGCACAGATTTCTAATAACAATACTTCCTTTTCTGGATACTATCTTTTAACTTTTTCTACATAAACACTATATCGGTTTTTCTCATTGAAACCTTCCAGTCTGTGAGCAAGCAGTCAAATGGACTGCAACATTTGTACCCATTAAAAAAACTCACACTTCCGCCAACTTGATGGCATCCAGTTAAACTAAAGTCCAGGAGATTTTTATTACTTGAATATAAACTATTGTAAGGGAACTTTAGATATTAGTGTCATTTTCAGCAGTACCAGTCACTAAGCTGTAAAAACCAGCTAAATAATAAGCTAAAAAATGTTTTGGGATTAGGGATCCGTGGATCCAAACAGGTAGCTGCAGCAGTGCCATCAAAAGTATTCACACCCCTTCAATGTTTCTATAATTCACAATCATAACCAGAAACCATGAACCTGTTCAGATTTTATAAATATTTTTTTAAATTTATTTTTAATACAAAAATATGGATTGAATGAGAGATCAACGCTTTGTTAGAATTACAGGCACATGCATTTTCGGCTTTGCCCATATAGGTAAATCTTGTCATTCTTATTATTTACTAAATTGATATTCTTTTTACGATTTACCACAAATCTTACCTGGATTGCCATTTGTTTTGCATCCTCCATCTTCCCATCCACTCTAACCAGCATACTTGTCCCTGATAAAGAAAAAGATTACATGATGCTGCTGGAATAGTGTTTCGTGCTGGAAACATAGTGTTGAATGATGATAGATGTGCAGTGGTGGTGTTTTACCTCAGAGTGTTTTGCATTTAGGTCAAAGTCTATTTTTTCCCCATTGGTTGCTCCTCTGATTAATTCAGTTGAGGTGGACAACCATGTCTTGTCCTGGGTTCAAAGCTGTTGCAGAGCTCCAGGAGATGTTCAAAGCTTTTATATTTTAGAACCTAACCTTACTTTAAAAGTCTCCAAGTCTTTACGTCTTATGTGTTTGCTAGGTTTTGCTGATCTTCATGATCCGTTTTCTCCAACCTTTGAGACTTTCACAGAGTTGGAAAATTAAATGACTTAAACATGCACCTAAGCCAATTTGTTGGACTGTATTTTATTTGAAATGTCAAAGTACAGGACGCCATCTGCAAAGGCCTGTCACACTTCATTGATATTTCTTCAAAAGCATACATCGATTCACTCCTTCACAATTACGCACAACTCAGTCCCTTGCTTTTTCTTTATCAGTCATTCAGCCCTGCAGAGGCCACATAATGAGTGCATGACATGCAGGCGTGTTAGAGGAGGGACGCATCTAAAAATAGCAAGAAAGTAGCTTTCAATGAACTGGATTGGGCACTGCTGCTATGTCAGATAAAAAACCCAAAAATTACAATGACGTTTGTTATTCGTACATGACAAAATATGTGAAAAAGGTATGGATACTTTTGGAGGTCACTGCATACTTGCATGTTTGTTTATGTTCCTTGTACTGTAAAACCTACCCTACAAACATCTCCTCTTATGCATGCTAATACAAAAATAAAATAAACTCCCTATGAAAGAGCAGGTAGATTTTATAAGTCTGACAAAGACTGCAGGCTAACACAAAAAACCTTCATGAAAAGGTTGCTTTAAGAGCTCACAATGAAGCACAAGAGAACAGAGGTCATTTGAAAGACTTGTCAGTGAATTTATTCAGATAATCCTACATTAGTGCAATAATGAAATGATGTAGTTCTTTTTTTTTCAGTAGGAACAGATTTGCTGATCTGTTAATTTGAAACCGTGCCAGGATTACTGCCAAACAGAGGACAGAGATTTCACTGACGAAAGCAATTGAAGTCACACTGACGTCAAGTCGAAGCTTCCCCACCCCTCCCTTCAAACGCAGCGCAGTGTTTGAATACACTCCCCGATTTAATTCATTCTGCCTGGGATGACAGTGTAAGTACAAAGGACCCAGCACAACTAAGCTACTCGGAGTGATCCCGCAGTGAAAGTGTCCTGATCTGACAGCTGACTCAGGCAGAGAGGATTTGGGTGTGGAGGAAAACGCTTTTAGTGAATTTATAGATGTGTATGAACTGGTGAAATGGTTTCCATTAAAAAAGAGAAATAGGTTTTCCTACATAAATTTCAGATGATTATTTAAAGATTTATATAAAAACAACATATAATTTCATCTAAAAGAATGAATATATTAATAAATTTATAAACCTAAAACTCTTGTAGTGTTTGTGTCTTTGCTACTGTTTACATTTCTGAAATTAAATTGACTACAATAGGCAAACGTTGCAGTATTTGCAACATGAGGTACGGAAAGGTTATGAAGATAGCTGTGTGAGCACAAGCCTTCCTTAACTGCCAGAAAAACAATGCAAACACAACACCCACATGTCTTTATTAAGAATAATCCATCCATCAGCTCTTTTAGCCTCAATTATATCACTTATCAGTCTGTTTATAGGTGTACTGTTCATAGAGAGTAATAGCCGGCTGGTTGATCATTAGTTTATTTTGTTTTGTTTGTTTTTTTCAGCAACTACCCTCTTACACAAGAGCCAGTTAGAGTTATTAGGGGTCAATTATAACCAGCAAGAACCTGTTGGGATCGGAAACATCAAGACAGAGCCTGCAGGACTGAGCACACATTTCTCTGAAGTCATGAAACCCACTAAGAGAGATCAATGTTATTTGTGCTGACTGGAAAAGGGTAAAAAAAATAAAACATTTCTGTTTTCAAATTAGAAAATAACTATAATTATACATAACAATCATAAATTACATGGGTATGAAATGCATTCCTGAGAACAGCTTAATTTTCCTTCATCTATAGTTCTCTGTTTGTCATCAACAATAGCTGGATTACAGTTTAAATTGGTCCTGTTAATGCTTTTTTATGTCTCTTTGGTTTATACCCTTTTCACAATTGGAGAAGATGTATGTCAGGACTATGCTTTGAAATGAAGACAAGTTATCCGTCTACAAGATTTGTCCAATGACACAAAAAAAGAACACGTGGACGAAAAGAACAACACCATGAATAATTACAAGCATCTGAGATGCTTGAAAAAAACAATAACTATCTGCACAGTTTTTAGGATTTGTTTTAAGCAATTTTAACACAGTGAATTAAAATAAAATAAAATACAATTCAAACGGATTTTGTTACATATAACCAAATCTGTTGGACAAACACAACTCCAGACAACGCAGCAGAAGTGCTGAGAGCAGGGAGTCGATCCTACTGGACCTTAGTAACAGCCTCATGGACGGACTCTGCCACATAGTCGATGTTCCTGCTTGTCAAACCGCACATGTTTATGCGGCCACTGGCCATTAAATAGATGTGTTTCTCCTTCACCATGTATTCTACTTGCTTAGCTGCAAAAAGGTAGAGGCAGAAAAGGAGAAAAATTTTATTTACTTACGGTTTTACAGAGTATGTGTGTGGGAATGTTAACATTTCTGTTTCACACAGGCTTCTATATATTAGGTTTGTGTTCTTATTGTTGTAGGGAAACCTGAAGTCAGGTTTTTACATATGCCGTATGAAAAAGACATGCAGATCTAAAGGCAAAGCAAATAAATATTGAGAAAATGTATTCAAACTTTATTACGTTAGGAGAGTGAGGGAGGGAACAAAAAGGTGTACATTTCTGTATGTCCTTGAACTCACCGCTGAGGCCTGTGAAGCTGAACATGCCAATCTGGTTTGTGATGTGGTCCCAGGTCCCTGGTGTTCCTAGAGACTGAAGTTTGGCTTTAAGCTGAGCTCTCATCAGTAACACTCTGTCAGCCATTGTCTTCACATTGTCCTTCCTGAATTAATCAAAACAGCAGAGGCTGAAATAAAACAGAACCTATGGGATAATTGTAAAATGTACTGAAAAGCCTTGGAAAGTCATTCTATGACAACATCGTGTGCTGACCATTCAGAAAATAGCTCTGGTGTGTTAAGCGTGACTGCAACAATGCGAGCACCCTGAGACGGTGGGTTGGACCAGGTGGTCCTGACAATCTTCTCCATCTGGGAGAGAACTCTCTTCAGGTTGTCTGCATCCCGAGCCACGATGGTCAGATTACCCACGCGCTCGTCTGATGGGTAGGCAGAAGGCTAATTTAAGAAGAAAACGCTATGCAGGTGTCCGACTTTATACCACTACATTGATGTTTACCATAGATAATGCAATTTGTTTGCCTTTTAAAAAAGGTAGCACATTTTTTAATGCAAACACATTACCGATACAAAAAAAATCTTAATACCCCTTAAACCCTTTCACATTCTAGATCCAAGAAAGTTTAATGAATTACACTCAAATTATATCTGAATCGCTGTATCACTGTAAAGCAAAAGAAAATAACATAAAAGTTTTTCTTTACATGTAAAACTCTAAAAAGTCTATTTTAAAGTGCATTTTTATTTAGCCTCCTTTATTACAGCACAAAAAAAAGACTAAATCGAAGAGCCGATAAATCTGGCCTATATGGGAAAGTGGCAAGAATATTTGTTTGTTAAAACAAAGTTATAAGAAAGCCTGTTTCTCAAAGAGCCATGAATGGGACACAGGATGCATATGGAAGCAAGTGTTTGGGTCATATGAGACAACAGCATTGATGTTCTGAAAAAGATCTGGGTGCAAAGTGACTGATTGAGTTATTATGCAATAAAAAAATTAATGGAATGTTAGTTTACAGGCATGCTAAGTTAACAGAGAACCTAAAGCTGTTCCTATTTTTTGATTAGAGAAAACTGAATTGTTTACAATTGTGACTTAGTTTCATCAATCATAAAATCCAAATGTAACAATGACAAAATGTAAAAAAAAAAAAAGAATGCTTTCCTAAACAATTATAAATGAAAAAATATACAAATATTCTTGCAAATAAGACACGGGATTTGTATTATAACCACTGTTTTTACATCATATGATTTCTTTTTCTATACTGACAGGTTACCTACTATAGAGTCCAAAGTTCTTTGAGAAAGACTGAGCGCAGAACACTTCAATGCCCTTGGAGACAAAGTAGCGAACAGCCCAAGCATCTCTCTCAAGGTTACCAGAGGCAAATCCCTGATAGGCCGAGTCAAAGAAAGCAAACAGCTTTCGTCTCTGGAATGAAAAACACAGATCATCAATCAATAAAATAAAGAATAAATATCTTGCTGAGTAGCACTGCACAAACAATCCCAACAGTGACGTCTGTGTACTTCTAAAGCATGATACCATCATGACTTCAGCTATTTGCTTCCATTGGTCCTGTGTTGGGTCGGTGCCAGTGGGATTATGAGCACAAGCGTGCAGGACAAAGATGGAGCGCTCAGGGCAACTCTGCCAGGAGAGACACCAATTCAAACTCTCAATAAATATAACAATCCAGACTCCAATTTTAGTGATTACTAAATGTTTACCTCCAGGTCCCTGAGGAAACCTGTCAAATCAAGACCTCTCTTCTGTGCATCCCAGTATTTGTAAGGACGGATATCCTCAAAACCAGCACTGGTGAAAACAGAGTTGTGATTTTCTGGAACAAATGATGATAACAGGTTTTATATCACCATTTAACTGCTAAAGCTTCCTGTAGATAAGGGAAGATTAGTTTATTGGTGTTTTTCACAAGCAACACATCAATGATAAGAGGAGATAACAGGAGGACATTAGTAATTCTCAGTATAAAGATCGTTCTGCCAGCCAATCAAAGCCTCCAAATAAGAGGCTTGTCTACGGGTTTAGCAGCTTCCTTTCTCAAGTTAACCTGTGATAATCTAATGTTCATATTACACACATGCGTGGGCGTACCCCAGGTAGGTGCAGACACGTAGATGGGTGTTTTAGTGTTGTTGTTCCCATTGTAGAATCGCCTTAGAAATTCTGCCCCTATCCTCAGAGCACCAGTACCACCAAGACACTGGACACCACCCACCTACAAGAGACACATATAGATAGATATAAAAAAATCAATAAATAAAAAAAGGAAACACCACACAAATATCTGAACTACGAACCCTTTCCTCTTGGATTGCAAGGCTGTCTTCTCCCAATACGATCTTGGAGGATGACAATCTAAATTCAGGGAGGCCCAGGATGGGCAGATACTCGTGATTTAGCCGGTCATCGTGAACAATGATCTTCTCGACTTTTTTCACCACCGGCAAAATCCACGGCTTGCCCTCATCAGTCCTGTAGGCTGCGGAGAACCAAGGCTTTCAGCTTTATTTAATATATACTATTCAACAACTCAGTTTTGACTATGTCAGTGATTATTAATACTGTAAGCTGTTTTGTTTTTTTCCTTTCTAAAACTTTCGTTAAAATCAATGTGACGTTAAGATTGTATAGTTTGTGCATTTATATGAAATATGTCATTAAATCCTGTAAGAAGCAAAGCTGACACCTCGGTCAGAGTTACAAAAATCTTTTAAATCAGAATAACTAGATGAAACATGAAAGACCGAAAACCTATGTTGGACAGGAGAAACCATTTTTTATTGATTTTATGTATTTTGTGTTTGTTTAATATAAAAAAGAGTAAGGTAACAATAACATGTATAAGAGTGTAGATAATATATTTTAAAGAACATCAAAGATCAGTTTAAATAGTTTAGGTTCTTAGTAAAGCTACAATTTAAACAACAGTGTTAAACAAAGGCATTCGTTAAGAATTCATTGATTTTGTTTAGTTTTAAATAAAAATCCCTTCATTGTGAGACTTTGTAATCTTTAAATCTGTAAGAAATCATTTATCTAACTCTAACAGCATCCAAATGCAGTCTGTAATATTACTTAATTTTAAGTTTGCATTTTGTTTCAAGAAGTAAATTGCAAAACATCCTTGTATAATTTGCAAACAGGATTTGGAATTGGTACGAATCCCAAGAACTGAATGTCTCAATCCTGTTCTGATCAAACAGCAACGAGCTGATAACCGTTCTCACACATGCGTGTACTTTCATTTGTTTTGCCAGGCGACGTATGCGTAAACACCTGATAAGAAGGGGAACATCCAATAACCTCTTTAATCCAAGAACAAAGATTATCAGCTTACTTTGCAACCCAGCACAATTTCTTAGTCTAAACTCCAACTGCAACATGCTTTTTTTTCTCAATTCAAACAATTTCTCATTAAATAAATGAAACAGGCTGACAAATTCCCCAATACAATACTTATTTTTTAGTTGCGTTTAAGCTTTAATGGACCATTTGATCCAGCTCTAGAAGTGGCTCTTCTTCCATTTGGCACCAGGCAGTGGTTGGCCTACATTCATCAGCTGCGCAGTAGCTTTTGACCATCTGTAGCAGTGTGTGTCTTGCACGGGGACAGGGATTATAGGACCTCAGCTTGTATTCCTAATCATGGGGCTGGGCTGGTCTCGCCCGATCTTGCATGGCAAAATACTTCTCACACTACTCGCTTAAAACACAGGAATTAACTCTTGCAATGAGATTACTGCAGGAAACACTTGTTCTGTTTAAAATGAGGAAAACATTGATATTTTAAACCATGTAAGCAGAGACATGATAAGGTTTCAATAAACCAAACCCTCTCAGACATAGGTAACTTTACAAAAAAACAAAGAGAAAATATATATATATATATATATATATATATATATATATATATATATATATATATATATATATATATATATATATATACATTCATTTCTCCATGCTGCAGCAGTGGATGCCCCTGGTAACCGTTACCATGGTTAGTGCTTCATAGAGACGACAGCTTACCTCCCACTCCGAGGTTCACCTTATTTGGAAACGGGTCATTGTTGAAGTCCTGCGTTATTTTAAAGACAACTACGGGGTCTGCTTGTGGGACCTCACAAAACACCGACATGTTTTCTGATACAGACGGTCGTGGCACCAGGGAGCTGTCACCCGAGCAGCTGGCTAAAGGTATATAAGGTGACTCTCACGGCTTCCGTGTACTATCGAAGTGGGTGTGAGCAAATCGACCAATAGGAATGTGCCGTTCACGTGTCGTCAGAGGCGTGCGTTGGGCTAAAGTTCGGAAGAAATTGTCTGTTTAGCCAAAGAGCGCCTTCGACTTGTGCACGACAAACGTTTTGGGGTTGAGGTTGTTGTTGCGATAAAGTTTACTACCGCCAGGTGGCGTCAGAACCTCGTTGACTTTGCTTCAGAGCGTCGAAAGCAAACTGGGGAAATGATCAAATGAGCCTTGCAAATGAATTTGCACCCCTTGTACACAGATGAACACACATTACTGTATAAATGTAAGCATCCACAATAGGTCCAAGGAATAAAATGTGTCTGATACAATTTTGTATATAAGTCAGAAATGGGACTTCTTATGACCTACTTTCAACAATTGGCTTTCTTTTTTTCACTTCAGTTTAAAAGATAAGATTTGATGAAAGCAGAACAAAAATAGTTACACAATAAATGGATGTTCTTGCCCGACCTGTGTTTTACTGCAACTCCTCCAAAGCTGATCCTTCTCTTCTTTCAGTTTGAAGGCGCTGTATGGTTTTCGTTTTCCGATGGATTTAACAACGATCTAGTAAATTCCAAAAATAGTCCAACATATTTGTACAATACCTTTGAAAGTTGTTGTCGTTTGGTTAACAGATAATTCAGGTTTAAGGCAAAATAGTTTATTCTAAGTGTTTTCTCCAAAAAAGAAGCCAGACATGCCATCATATATTTCAGGCACTTCTCAAGCCTAACAGACACAGAAAGTCGCAGGGTATGGTTTTGTATGTCGATTGAGTGACTTCATTTAATTCTGATTCAATGTGCAAGTATCCTCATCCGTTTTGTCCTGAGGGCCTTAGCTGAGATATGATGTAAACAAACTGGCTTTCCTTTTTTTTATTTTTACCCCACAGCTGTTTGCAAGAGCTGAAGTGGCTGATAAATGACGGCCAGATCAGCCAGATGGATGGGGGATTTTGTGTCCAATGCAGCTTTTAAACAAAAGAAATGATGCAGAGTTATTTATTGAATTAAGTAAGCAAAAAAATAATATTACAATGACATCTATATGAAAAAATACAGCTTACATTGTAATATGTAATGTATTGTACTCAAAGCCTAAATATAGTAAACAGAATATTATGTTTTGGTTGTTTTGTAAATAAAAATGGAAATACATAAAGAAAACTGGGAATAAAACATCATGTCAAGGTTTCAAATATAACAGTTATTATTTTTTAAATCTAGTTGTAGACCTGTTGGGATTTTTTTAAGACTTATTTAAAAAAACAAGTAATAAAAGTTACATATAGATGCAGTTAAAAGTAAAAGATTCACAGTGAACAAAAGGGTTTCAATGTGTGTTTTACTGGACGTGTTAGAGCCCAACAGTTCAAATATCAAATATGTCATATTTTTAGATACAGTCATAACATTTGGAGAAAATCTTAGATGGCATCATCCCAGACCTTTCACCCACTTTCAAGTGAATTACCACATAACTTGTTCACATCTGAAAACTAAGTTATCAGAAATGACAGAAGGGAGAGGTAACCAGCAACATATCGACTATGGTGAACATTTTGTTTCAGGAAAGCCAGATAGAGCATACTCTTCATGTTCCGGCCTCTGGTAAATATACAATAAGAAGCATGACCCCTGATTAAACAAAGAAAAACCTAAATTTTCATCTGTTACCCTTGTGTCTGTGAAGGGAATTAATCCTTTAGTGTCATTTTTCTGGCCTGAAACCCAAGTGTGGTCATATAAATCCCCAACCTGGATGCTCTTCTTTAGGTGGCAGCTATTCGTTTTCTATTATCTGAAGTGGAGCTGACCTGAAGACTAAAGCTAAAGGCAAAATAAAGTTAACTAATGTACCATTTTACTGATTTTATAGGTTTATCAGATGTCATTTAAAATCATCTTAATTGTCTTTTTCCTATAAACAGTATATTTTTTATGATGGATGATCAAAAAAAAATCAAATTTTGCTGGATATATTTTTTTGCGTTGTTATTTCTTAATATTATGCACTTTATCATATTAGGCACTTATACGATTGAAGGCTTGCAAACACAAACAACACAAATTTTTGTTCCTAAATATTAGCAAACTCACTTTCGCTACAGCATAAACACCCCCACTCATCACTCAACTGCTCGTTAACAGCAGATATTTTCATTCTTTACGGCCAGGTGAGGGTGTCTCATATGTTACCGATCGCTGTCAACCCTGCAATTATGGGATTTGAGCTTCCAGAACAAGGTTTAGGGGCCAGCAGCAGGGTTTGGTTTGTATGCTTCCAGGAGGCCTCTGGGCCACGGCTGCGCTGTGATGTTAAGTGTGAGTCAGAACAAGGAGTGACAAGAGTATCCCCTGGAATGACAGTGCCCACGGGGGTGGTAGTGTGTCAGATCCAGAATATTAACTCAATCAATCAAAATGTAGCAAGTATTTTCCCTGCATCAATTGTTGCATCATTGAGAAAAAAACAAACTAACGGAGAAAATAAAGAACAATGCTAGCAGAGTTCTTAGTTGTGGGTCATTTTTGCACTGATGGAGACAGACACCAAAAAAATTACAGAGGAAAACATTCAGGCGCAAGACGCTCACATTCCAGCTGTGGTGTCACCGAAACACAAACAAGAGCGTGTGCTCACACAGCTCTGCACATTCCAGACTGGGAGGCCTCGGAGCGCTGCTTGCACGCTGCCATGGCCCCCGTGTCTCTGGGTCACGGGTCTGTGGTGAGTGACCACCTTTTCAGCTCCCCGCCTTGTTTGTTTTCAGAGACAGTGTCATCGATTCTCTAACATGAGACCAGACACAGCAACAACAGAGAGCACAGGACCTCCACGCATCGTTCATTGACGGATGGAGCCATCTGCCTGTATGGCAGCTGGTACATGGCTGTTAATGCCTGGTTGACTGTTATAAGTAAATACCTTTGCTTCATTTAATATCATGGCACAAAATCTCTACCATTCTCTATGTATTTTCTTCTTTCAACACAGGGTCTCTTACTGAACCTGCAACTATGGTGTCTAAATTAATACAGTAATCTAAATGACCTCTATTAGGGATTAGTTTGGATATATGGGATTAAAGAGCTAAATCACATCTGGTTCAGACATAAAGCAAAATGAAAAAGCACAATGAAAATCATAATAATGTGATCAAATTAGATTAGACTTTGTTCTGAGGAAAGTTAACAATAGTTTGCTAGATTGAGTTTGCCATCGACTGCTTTGATGTGGCCTTCAAGCCATCAGGCTGGGTGGGACCTCAAACATAAGGCCTACATTGTGCTACTTCTGGCTGATTGATGTTGTCTTACGGCTGACTGCTACACTCCAGTTTCACACAAATATGCATGCTAAGAAACAAAGACGGGAAGCGGACATGTTATTCTGAATTTTCACCTTGAATGCTATTTTCAAGGACAAAAAAGTTAAGAACTGGATTATTTGTTTAATCACTGTAGATAATTTGGATCAACATATAGAGGAAACATTATTACTGCGATATGCATAAAGATCAGAAATCAAATGCAGGGAATCATCCATCCATCTATTTTCTAAAGTTACAGATTACTTTTCTTTTCATCACAAAATATTGTTTCAGTTTTGTTTTTTCCTGTCCATGCAGCTCATGCACACACTAATGCAGGTTTGAATATATAAATGAAAACTTTATTTCATCAAACTATTAGCAAATATACAGGGAGTACATCAAACTAGGAATGTAACAGGTTTTCGTTGCAGAAATCTGAACATTAATTTATTTAGTTTTACCTGAGTCATTACAGTAAAATCCTCAAAAGGCTTTTTAATGACCTGATGATCAACAGGTGTGGTTTTTAGCTCTGTCTGGTGTTCCTCTAATTGCTTCTGGATTTCTTAGAAAATGTTTTACCATATTTAGTTGTCATTAGGATTTTTTCTATATTGTTTAATTATTTTTCAGTCTATTCTGGTGTTTTTTTGTTTATTTGCATGTAATGTAGATTTTCTAATCTTTTACATAGTTTTTGAGTCTTTCTAGCTTCCTTTCATCTTATTATTCATCTTCCATAAGTCTTCCTATTTCTTCACTTGCACTGCCGTTCCTTATCCCCTGATTAGCGCAGCTGCTGTCAGTGCCATTCTCTACCTTTTCCACTGTATGTATGTTTTAGAAATATTAATCCAGTCTCCATTGAAACACTTTTAAATTAACATGTGATTTATGTTATTATTATCTTTTATTATATACTTGTATGACTGATTTAAAAGAATAGATGTTATATATATATATATATATATATATAATAGATTTTAATATTTAAATGTTTTTCAAGAAAATGTAAAATACAGAGGGCACAATTCTGTGGTTATTTCCCAGAAAGAAAAACTTGTTCTGGCTCCACAGATTTCGCTTAAATCTGTAGAAGGAAGAGCAGAGTTATGCGGGGCATATAAAGATTATAGTGAGCATGCTGCTGTGCAGGGGATAACTGTGATCTGGGCATTACTTTGGTGTTGTCAGGGTGGCACGTTAGGCTCTGATGTGGAATGGGTTGTGACTTGTAAGTCACCAGCCAGACAGCAGGCAGGCAGGTGAGGAGCTAAGAGCACGAAAGCTTTTTGCAGAAACTACAGAGTAGTTTATCCACTGTAAGCTTCATGAGAACTGCAAGGACCTGGAGGCAAAGGAGACAATGTGACTTGGGATGGGAAAAATCTAACCGCAAGAAGTAAGTCACAAGTAATTTTCATAAGAGAAGTCACTGGAAAAAAACCACAAAACAACTCAACCTCAGAAACGAGGGCCCTTTTCTATGATACCAGAGCAAACAAGACAAAAAAAAATTTCTTTTTCTTTTGCAACTCTGGTTATGAACTTATTACACCTTTCTTTCACACATGAGGTTTACTTAGTTTTAGATCATGTGATGTTTTATTGGTTTGTAGTTTAACGTGGGTGGGGTTAGTGTGTAAAAAACTCTTGATATGCTGCAGTAGGAGGTTGCCATGTGGTTTGTCAAAGAGTTCTGCGCTCCTCTTTCTCATAACGTTTAATATGCACTTGCCAGAACAAACTTCCTTCTTGTTGATGCAGCCTCTGGTGAATAAAGTGGAGTGTGTAAATGCAATGTCCTTGACTCCAAATTCAACACATTCCACCTCAGCATTTTGGTGGTAAAGATGAGTAAAGAATATGAGGACGAAGCTAAAGATTTTACATAATAGATAATAGCTTAAGATCACTCTTGTACTCCTATACTCCTGTGCACATAGTAAGGCTGACTTATGACATCCCAACATTATTCCAGCAATAATTTAATCATGAAATTGTCGAAAGATGTTAAAGTAAATCCACCTCCTTATGCAAGTCTGCTTAACAGATATGTTGATCAGAAATTCCCAACTTTAGTTTTAAACCATCCTCCATTGTTTATCCAACACGCTATGGTTCAACCTGGATAGGTCGCCAGTCCATCGCATCGCAATACAGAATGAGAGAGGACAAAACACCATTCAACCACACACTCACACCTAAGGACGATTTAAATTGACCAGTTAATCCAACAGTCATGTTTTTGGACTGTGGAAGGAGAGAACCCTTGCTGCAAGGCAACACAGCTACCAACTGTGCCACTGTGCAGCTGTAACTCTAAAACAGTACTATGTTAACAAAAGTATTGGGTGATCTTTCTTTGGTTCCCACACTAGGACTTTTTTGTCAGCTAATATGTATTTGAAAAGCTAAATTTGTCTTTTCTTGGGAGCTACCTAAAAGAGTAGTAGCCTCATTTCAGCCATTCCTCTGTAATGAACAGGAAAAGAAACATTCAAATGTTAAACTTTGTAGGTTGGATATTTTCGGATGTCCTGAAACTGAATTTTTAATACTTAGATATACTAATTACTGACCTGAGTCTGACCAAGACTGAGAAAAAATTTGAACTCACTCACAGTCTACTAATGAGTTCTCCAAACCCTATCTTTATCTACAGGGCTCGAGGATGGAGTTATTTAGATTGCGTGTTTCCTCCTAAAACAAAGTCTCAGCACCGTATATCAAAAATATTACAACCGTCACTTCCGAAGCTTAATGCTCATATATACAAACACACACCTGCTGGGGCGAGGGCGCCTGGGAGAGAATTACAGCAGCCTAATTTATGACACCCCTGGGAGGGCAAAGGGCAGGTGACCCAGACAGTCCTGACCTCACTTCCTCCTTTCAGGGTCTGCGAATTTCACAGAACACGAGATTAGTTCACTCCCTCACAGTGTTTCAAGTCAACTGGCTAATTAGTGTCTCTTTTTCGCCAACCAGGTTAACACACCCAATGAGCCACAAGGGACCGCAGGAACAAGTAACATGAGGAATAAATTAGACAAGTTCAAAACTGATAAGTGGGTCAGAACAAGATTTTTGCTAAATTTCAAATCTCACCCTGGGTTTGCCTTTGGCCTCTTCACTTCCTCCAGACAGAAGGCGCTATCATCCGTCACTTGGGTTTAGGCAGAGGCACAATGGAACGAGCCTGGGTTCTGGCTAGTTACACCATCACATGGGCTGCTGATAAGACTCAGCTTCCGGGACCTAGGAGAACTGAGACTTATCTGATACACAACACTTTGGTCCTTTGCCATATTTACTGATGACCGTGAAATAAAGGAAAAAGGAAAGTTCAATGTCAACCAGCCATTCTCAGTAGGAGCTTTTGCCTCTTTAAATGTTTTCAAGGACCTTCATACTTAAACTTTGGAAGTTTTTCTCACTCAAAACGCTGAAGAGGAACTTCCACACCCTATAGAACAGTCAGATCAGGATTGATAATTTGGAGGAAAAAAAAGTTGTACAGCCTCTTGAGCAAACCGATTTCTCTAAATAGTGTGCTTATGCAGTAAGACAGATGGACGCTCATTATTTCCCAACCACAACTGCAAATTCCAAGCCAGCAGTTAAGAACGAAAAAGATTTTGTGTGTGTCTAAAAGGACATATTTTAAGAACTCACAAAGAAGGCATGATGTGCACACATGCAGTACTTGCACACACACCTTGTATGTATTTATTCGTTTTCATTATGGTTCAGAATATGATGTATTTTACTGATTTTTGATGTGAGAAACACCAAATAATGCATGACTAGAGTGGAGGAAAACAATACATAATTTTAATTCAAGTACTTTTTACTCTCAGACCCTCAAAAGAAAGCCTAGTACAGCCACTTTCCTACAAACATCTGTTAATCTGGAAACACTGTTTACATGTATATCATTTAATCTTAGTTCAAATATAGCCGTTTTGTGAATGTGTTAGAAAACGAGGCAAAACTGATGAGCATAGAGCAATACGAAGTTAAATGACTAACATCCTAAACTGACAAGCAACCCAAAATAGACTGCATCGGGTTTGTCACTGAGCTGAGGCAACACTGAAAACACAATTTCAATCACATCTCACTTGCATTCTGTGTTCAACCCAAATATCCAGAGGATTGATTTCTGGGCCTGTACTGATGTGACTATCCACCTTCCACTCTGAGTCAAAGCGCCTTTTGCTCTTCAGAGATAAAGGGAGGCAAGAAGAGACACGTTCATCAATACCTGGCAAATCACTAACTTTTCAGAAGTCATGACACAAAAAAAAACATATTACAGCGGGTTTGTTTTTATGTTATTAGTTCTCCTTGAAGTGGTTATTCGTTGTGTAGGTGACCTTTGCTGCGAGTCTGGCCTTACCCAGCTTATCGTGCCCATGCTGGGATGAAGATGATGTATTGGGGGTGGAGTGGGGATGGTGTGTGTGTGTGTGTGGGGGGGTCGCACTCAGCACCAAGAAGCTCCTTGACACTTTGTGAGAGTCTGGGTTTTGTTACAGGCAGGAAACAGATTCTTCCGCTGCGTAAACACGCGCCTCTGCTGTGGCACGCGAAGAAGAGGATGATGATGATGATGATGGTGGTTGTGGTCAGCGGAGAGGCTGCCCGTAAAGGCACGCCTGCGCGTAAAGGTCTAAGATTAGTGAACAGTTAGAGTGGGCGGCTTTTCAGCGTGGACGCTCTTTAACTAAATCAGAGGATTTCACTTTAATAAAAAAAACTTCATCATCTCACACGAACAAGCTGGGAAATATGTGTAGTAAGACTGGTTGTCTCTGCACCAAACCTCCCTGTCTGCACCTCCTAATCTGCAGGAGGTGTCATCGTCGCAATCCAAATGTATAACAGGAAAATGTAATGTCCTCTTTGTGTCATCCCCGTCTGCGTTTTAAATGCTCTAAACCAAGAGACGATGACACAGAGCTGAGCTCTAAACCCAATGTGCCGAGGAGAAGAGAATGAGAATATATGGACATTCCCTCCTTTTCTTTCTGCACAGTTTAAGAGCAAAGGGCCCTCAGACACTAAGCCTGGCGCCTGCTTGGCCACAGATAGTCGGTCAGGAGAGAAGTGTCCTGTTTCATCAAGCAAGGTCTTCATTTTTATTGTTATTTCTTAAAGAAATAAGTAGGCAGAAAAATACTTAATCATCAGTAGATAGCACTAATATTATTATTATTATTATTATTAATAAATTATTATTATTATTAGTGGTAGTAGTAGTAGTAGTAGCAATTTTGTTTACATAAAATAAGAAAAACTAAAGGAAACAAGGGAACGAAACCAGCCTCTAAACTCAATCAGTTCAATTTCAGTTCAATTAATATCAATTGAGTTTATTTATATAACACCAAATACATGTAATCCGGAGGAACTTTACTTTAAGAGGATTGATTTCGATCCGATCAGAAATTCATTATCCAAGTCAGTTTATCATTAATATTTTACTTAAAGGGTTCTCAATGGCAACCCGACAGATTGCGTCGAGTCATTAAGTTACAGCATTAACTCCTTAGTTGAGTCGTTGTCGTTACAGCAATCCCTCATTCTGAGCATGCATGTAGCGACCGTGGAGAGGAAAACTTCCCTTTGACAGTAAGAAACCTCCATGACAGCAGAGCTGCGGAAAACTTATTTTTTTGTCTCTATTGCCTGTCAATAGACACACATTCACTCACAAAGGAAAATTTAGACTAAGGCAGTTTATTCATTTATCTATTTATTTCTGTATTATTTATTTTTTTGATAGTATGAGTAGATTGAGTAGCCAAATAATTAAAAGGAAACCTAAAAGTAAATTGTGATTATAAAAACAATAAAAATAAATAAATAAAACAAAACAAAGGTTATATAGACCTAAATACAAACCCACTATGATCTCAAAAGCTTAGGGGGATCAGAATGCATTCTAGTCAAAGCAGGTAGAAAAAGTTGGTGATAAAATCAATGGAGTTTTAAAAATATATTTTGCATTGTGGTTATAGTTAAATACTGCTCACAATAAAATATGTTGTCTTTTTGCGCAAAACAAGCAAAAACAAAAACACAAGATGCGTCTAAATAAAAACAGTCTTACCTTGCATCAAAAAGTCTTAGCAGGTTCGTCGATGTTAATATAATGCCATAAATTTAGGAAAGACCCACTGTCACGCAGGGAAACCTACACAGAACCTCCTAGAATCCCTCCCCCGCCCAAGAACGTCACAGAGAGAAGACAGCATCCTCGCTGACCCAGCTGCTTCTCCAGATAACTGAGCAGCCAAACAGGATCAACCTCTCTCTCTTTCTTTCTGTGCGTGTCTCAGCCGTCCAACCACAGGCGCACTTCAGCCGGTGGAGAGGCATGCCGCAGCGCAGAGAAAGCCAACACTCCCTGATCTGCGTGGAAAGCTAGCAAGGCGCGACCCACTTTCCAGGTTTTACGCACGGTGGACACACTTCTGGGCTTTTTGTTGGCTCTTTTTAAACCACCTACATGATCGTCATGATCCCCTGTCCAGCTGCAGCTGCCGCGTCCAACACGCCGTTTTCGGTGAAGGACATCCTAAAGCTGGAGCTGCAGCAACAGTCTCAGCAGCACCAGCTTCAGTTCATCTCCTGCTTCGGCCTCTCCGGCGCGCTGGGACGGCCGGGATCCTTCCCGAAGCAGCCGCTGGGCTCCCGCTCGCCGCCCTCCTGCATGCTGGCGGACAGGGACAGTCCCAGCCACAGCCCAATCAGCTCTTGCCTGTCGGAGAGCGAGGAGAGGATGTCGTATCTCAGCGCGTTGAGTGCACAGGACCGACTTACAGAGTCCGGTTTGGACGCTGGTGTCTTCGTGGAGGCGGCGCAGATCCAGTCCCTAGACACCGAGCAGGAAGAGCACGACAACAGTGAGTGCAAACATGAAGGGTTGTCGTTATTGCACCTTTCAAATCGCACGATCGGAGAGCTGCAAATACACTATGTGGTGCAAATTGGTGATCTGTTCCTTTAGAAACAATCAAACAAGGGTCTTGTTCTTGTCTAAATTTTTCAAAAACATGCAACGTCTTATAGCCTTGCTGTAAAACTGCTACCATTTAAAATAAAGCAGCATCAACGCGCGCTTTAAAAAAGAGAAAGGTTCAGAATAAATGATGGAATTTGTCCATATTTACACATAAAGCTTTATGGATTCTAAATTAATTCCTGACAAAATATTACCAGAACGAATTTCATTATCTTTAGTTTTTCTTCATTGTAAGTTAAACCTTTTCTACTTTTTATGTTTAATTTTCATTTTCTACTTTAATACCCGTTGGAGTAGTTTTTTTTATTGCACGAATAAAGTAATACATAAAAAACGCACAAAGTGAAAAATGGATGGTACTTTTTTAATATTAAATACAAAATTCCGATAATGTAGGCTATTCAACAAGGATTTGGTTGCGTGTTTAATTTAGCGCAAAATCCACAACAAATGGTAAAAAAATAATAACAATTATCCAGCCAATATTAAAAAATACAGTCAAGTCTTCCCAAACCATGACTGTCATGTTGACACATTTAATCCAGTTTAATTTACTTTGTTATTCAGAATTAATTTGCAAATAAATAAAACTGATGCCAACAAAATAGAAAACAAAAGGGACAAATAAATGCTTATCTTATAGGATAAGCATTTATTTGTTGATGGTTACAGTTTTATCTAATGCAGTTCCAACTCATGTGATATTTTTTTTGACACACCAGACAGCTGCACTGCTCTGCGGGCTGAGTGTGGAGAGGACCCGGAGAAGCGCGCCTCCAAGCAGCAGAGGACCAGGAGGAAGCCCCGCGTCCTCTTCTCCCAGGCGCAGGTGTTCGAGCTGGAGCGGCGCTTCAAGCAGCAGCGCTACCTTTCCGCGCCGGAGCGCGAGCACCTGGCCTCCGCCCTGAAACTCACCTCCACCCAGGTCAAGATCTGGTTCCAGAACAGGAGGTACAAGTGTAAGAGACAGCGCCAGGACAAGACACTGGAGATGGCTGGCCACCATCATCACCACCAGCACCATCACCACCCGCCGCCGCCGCGCAGGGTTGCCGTGCCGGTCCTAGTTCGGGACGGGAGGCCCTGTCTGGCCGGATCACAGAACTACACGGGTCCTTACAGCGTGGCAGCCCCAAGCCCTTACAGCTACAACTACCCGAACTACAGCTACGGCAACAACACCTACTCCTGTGCGTACTCTGGTCTACCTGCACTCCAGTCCGGCAGCGCTTCTCCTAACGGGTTCATGAACGTGAATTTGGGAAATCTGGGTGCGCAGACGCACAGCCATCCCCCCCAAGGGTCTATGATGCCGTCCTGCCAGGGATCTCTGCAGGGCATCCGGGCCTGGTAGCCGGGACAAACCTCACCTCACCTCACCTCACTGGCTTCCTCAATGGACTCTGATATGCAGCTCGTGGTCGTGCAAACGCTGGCTTTGGTTGTAGCCTATATGAAGTAACTCAGAGAATGAGATGAAAAGAGGCATTCTTTAAGCTTATTTTACTTGGATTGTTTAAAAAAAAAAGGACTTAAAGTGATCCAGAAAATATCATTTTTATGTGCATTTCTGAAATAGGATGAGCTTTTTAAAGTATGAAATCAGGCATTTACTGTTTCAAGAAGAGGAAGAGGCCTGCTTCAATGAAAACCACAAGATACCCTGCAAACGCTGAACAGTGTGTAATCATAAAGAAGTATTACGTTTTGTTTTTTTACTACTGGTGTACAGCTTTATATATTTGCCTTAAATACTTTTTTTATTCTTTTTTTATTTTTAATGAATGATATTAAAAACCTTATAAACTCAATAAAACTGGCCATCAACAGGATCGAGTCGAGTGACTGAAGACAATTGTGAGAACAAAGCATAGAAACGTGACTTAGTCTCTGTCTGAGCCTATAATAGAAAGCTATCCCTCCAGATTCTTCCCATCTCCTTCCCCTTAAAAAAATGTCATCTGGGTTAGGTTTTAATCCAACATATTTCACGTCTCAAACAATTTCACAAGCAAAAAAAAGCCCCTTTATTGTCTTCTCCCTGTGAGAAAGTCTGAGACAAGAACCAGAAACAGAGAACATTGAAAAAAAGGGAGCTTATACGTCCGGTCAAGATTCAGAGATGGACATTAACCAGACAGCCCACATCGTCGGAACACACACAGCTTGTAAACCATCAGAGCTGAAAATACTGTTGGCAAAAAAATACATACTAGTATTAATAATTATTATTATATATTTGGTTATATGTGGTGTGGGATGGAAACTAAATCCACAAAAAGTGACAGGTAATCAAAAATACACATTATTGCGCATATGGTCCTTTTGATATCCATGGGGACTGACAACAAACAAATTAATACTTACCATTAGGTAGTCCAAGATAGTAATAACAACGATTTAGCAACATGTAAGATTGATTTGAGCATCCCCACATCCTAGACAACACAACCATAAACACACACACTCCTACAGATTGGGGATGGACTTCAGCAAATACCTTTCCTACAAGGCATGGCAGCACGCTATTAATGGAGATGAATGGCAAAGTAAACAGAGTGTTTGTCTCCTCAGATAGACTTCCTCTGGCTACTGCTCTGCCGGTCCGGGACATACCTGGTGTCAGCTCTAAGTGCAGCAGAGTCACCAGTGTAAATAGAGCTGGCGACAGGACGGCGATGCCTGAGGACGCAGCGGCCTGCGATCACTATCAGCCTCCAAAGATAGCTGCTCATCTCTGGGCTGGTTCCCCACAACAGAAACACGTCTCCAGTGGCAACCAGGAGCTTATGGAGGAGGGGGTGGGGGTGGTAAAAGAGCCTTAATCCAAATATAGAGAAGGGGGAAAAAGAATGCGTTTATACAGACACTGCATGATGAAAGGGTTGTTTTCCCACATTAGGTCAAGTTACATTTTAAACCTAAATATTGCAATTACTTTGGTCTTTTAGCCGATAAAGCTGGTCATTAATAATTCTAAATATTTTCTTTTCGTTAAAAAAAAACAAAAAAAAACGTCAACGTAGATTAAATAAATGCAAGCTAGTTAAAATTGTGACCAGCATTTAAAACCCCGTGAAAGGTTGTAACCAATAAAAAAAAAAAAAAAACATGCTGCATTTTATAGTTGTTTTTTTCTCCATGAAACGTTCAACAAACGATCCAAACAATGTTTTTCTTTTTTGTTTGTTAAAATAAAAGTCCTACATGGAGACAATGTCCTGTTTGTTTATGCCGAATGTGGATGTGACCTAAAAAACAAAACACAATTCAGCTTTTTCATTTCTTCAATCTCTATTCTCACAACTGTTTTTATTCAATTTTAAGTGTTTTTTTTGTTGTTGTTTTTTTGTTGAACAAAGTTTGATCAGTGAGTATTCATCAATATAGATTAATTCATTATAGATGTTTTATGGATGTGTTAGGTAAAGAAAAAATTCAGATTAACCTGAAAATCAACGATACAATTATTATCAATGGATTCCCAGCTGTGTTATTTAAAACAATGCAAAAATAAATGAATAAATAAATATCTAAAATAAAAAATAGATAGAGAATGTTTGTTTTGGATATTTAATATATGCTATAATTGTTTATTGTGACAAATAAGCAGCTCCTATTACAGGCGGGGGAGTAGTATTAATGACAGGACCAGGGTTTCTGCAACTGGAACACAAACATCTGCAGCAAACCTGGTAACACTAGACCTAAGTTTAGTTCAATATTTGTTAATTTTGCTTGACAATATTTTTGAATATATTTTAATCAACACAAAATTTTGCTTCATGCAGCCATTACCTATTCTGGTTTATTGCGTCCAGCAGAAAACAATATGAGAACACCAAAGTGAATGAATATGATATTAGTAATTATGAAGAACTATCATGAGAAAGTTCCTGTGTTGGAAGAATTAAAATTTGAAAAGGCTATTTTATCAACAATCTCGAAGTAAAACTTGCTGCCAAACGGATCATGTTAATCCTGTCAATAAACACATCGATTTAGAGGAGAAAGTTTGTCGCCAGCTTAAAGTACTTCGGCGGCACTAATGGAGCCAAGAATGCTGTTCTAACTCTGGCTGTTGTTGCTAAGGAATCATACACCTTAGCTGAGATTGACAGAAAAAAAACGTGTAGAAGATGTGAGATTTAAACAGAAAACAGAACTTCATTACTGTTTCATTAATGTTAATGCAAAAATTAATTAACCTTGACTTTTAACCATAAACCGATTAAGACGGTATATTTTATTTTACTTTTTTTATATTTTAATCTGTTATTTTATTAAATTATGAAATATGTGTTACCATGGTTTTTTTTCTTTATAAACAATGGATTTTTTTTTGCTTGGTTTGATAAAAATAGCATTTTTGATGTGTGACTGAATGATGGCTAGTAAACTTAGTTTTTACCTATTTTGGTTCATTAATAAACACGTTGCTTAAACAAAAATAAACGATGCAATTAAGTACACTAATATAGATACATTTATTAGTGTAATTATCACAGGTCTTACTGAGCAATTTAGATTTTTTTTTTTTACATATTTAACATTAGCAACAGAGCGCTAACCTAAATATTTAAACCCCAAGAATAGAATAATCTTGAGAGTTTAATCCAATGAGCAATCAAATTGGGTTTCGAGTGGTGGAGGAGATTTTACTTGCAACTGCGTGCTTAAACTTCCAGAGGTATAAACCACTTTGAGCTAAATGTCTGCCCAGCTCTGCTAACTTCAGTTTCCAGGACAAATAAAACAGTGTTGTAAAAGAGCGTCCACATTTCCCCTTAGACTGCTGTGAAACCCTGAGCTGATCTGGATCTGTGGAAAGCAGAGATATTTATCTTTTTGTCTCGTTTGTCTGAGGGAGAACACAAAGAGGCATGAAAAAGACAGATCTCTGCGTCTGTCATCATATCTCCTTAAGTTTGGGCTAGACTTGCTGATTGTGTAACAGCCTGTCCGTTTGATGGAGGTTGTTAACGATTGTATTTATTTGCACTTACCTAGGAAACCAAGAGTCTCTCCCACGTGGAGGCGCTATAATCACTCATTTGAGCTCATTGGATGGAAAGGTTTATCGACAAACGAAAAGAAACTAAAATATTTTTGTTGTTGTTTGTTTCTTAGATTTCAAAATGATGTATAAACCAAGTGAATAACAGAGGTAAATTAGTGGAGAGCATATTTACCCACCCTTTATTCATTTTAATGCATCACATTTTGGGTAATTGTATTTAATTTAGCCGACAAACATAGCTACTGTATTTCACAGTGATAGTATAAATCCT
Organism: Orestias chungarensis; assembly: GCA_032876305.1. Taxonomy (NCBI): domain Eukaryota; kingdom Metazoa; phylum Chordata; class Actinopteri; order Cyprinodontiformes; family Cyprinodontidae; genus Orestias; species Orestias chungarensis. Next base: position 843,714 of record JAVLVB010000824.1, read on the forward strand.
CCTATTTAAAAATCCACTTAATTTATTTTTGTATTTTAATCACAACATTTGAAATGTTCAGCACAATGAGCGTTTTTGCTGAAGCAATTGTAATGAACTGAGGAAGATGCAATAGAAGAAAACACATTTTCTTCTGCGGAAGCTGTACCAAGGTTGTGACTGGGCGGCGCAAAGGAGGGCGCAGGAGGAGAAAGCAACCTATCGAGTTTTCACTAAAGCCCTTGCTCAGGACAGCAAAACTACTGGCAATCCCTTGTTCAGACTGTCCATAAGGGGAACGGTCTCAGCTGACCGTATAGAAATAAAAGCAGCAGGAAGTCAAATAAGCCGAGAGTCTTGGTTTGGATCCGCGGATGTCTTGATGCCTCCACGGGACAGAGTTTTGACCGAAATACCAAATACCTCATCATGACATCAAAGTTTTCACCCTTCTTAATAAAAGACATTCTCACCGGCTCGGAGGCACCCAGAGGGAATCCAGGCAAAACAGCCACAGAGGAACTGTGCGCACTTGCGCGTAATTTACCCACGGGCTTTGATAAATCTGTGGATAAAATACTTTTTCTTAGTTTACGTGAGTCAGAGACCCACAGATCCGACACCTGTCAAGAAGAAGGAGGGGTTGCGACGCACTTCAAAGAAGGTAAAGTTGGAATTTATTGGAATTAAAATGTATTTGACGTCGGTAGTTTCATTTATTTGGTCTGGTGTTGCAAATAACTTTTGTTTGCAAATCATAGTAAATATAGTTTCTTATTAGAGAGGGGCGTTCATAAAATTGTCTTAGATAAATAAATACAATATTTTTGATAAGCGGATAAATTAAGAGGCCACATTTTATCAATACCGCACAGACTCATATAATCTTAAATATCAAATGTCCATTTTTATTTCTCAAAACACAATATTCAACAACTAATTTCTGATACTGTTAAGTTTTAATTTTATTTAAAATTTTGGTTTAGTTTGTGTTGCTTTAAAATATTTTGAAATGCTTAAAGAAAAAAAAAAACATCTTGCTCTTGCCCTCCATTGTATATAACCTTTGTTTACCATCTCAATGCTCCACGTTTGCTTTCCAGCATTTAATCGTTTAATATTACTGTTGCCAGGCGCTTCAGAGCGTGAGGACACCCAGTGTGTGAAGCACGTTAAGCGACAGAGGAACCAAGAGGATACAGGAGAGAACGGGTTTCACCACCAACCCCAGCGCGGCGAGGGACCCTTAAGCTGCTACCCGGAGCAGCGCCGCTGCAGGCCGGCTGAGAAGAAGCGCTCCAGAGCGGCCTTCTCCCACGAGCAGGTCCACGAGCTGGAGCGCCGCTTCAGCACCCAGAGGTACCTCTCTGGCCCGGAACGCACCGACCTGGCATGCGCCCTGAAGCTCACAGAGACCCAGGTGAAGATCTGGTTCCAGAACAGGAGATATAAAACGAAGAGACGCCAGATAGCCACAGACGTGGCGGCTCTGAGTTTACCAAAGACCGTGGCGGTGAAGGTACTGGTGAGAAACGAGCCAAGGCAGTGGTGGCCGGACAGCGGAGCTCACCTCTCCACCAGCGTCCCACTGTTTCACAGGAACCACTGCCAGCCCTACCTACACCAGTGCTACCAGTACAGCACTGACAGAAGGTTGTGTGGAGTGATGTTCTGATGTTTGTCATGAAAAGTGTCACAACAAATATGAATTTGTTTTGTCTTATGTATAAAGAGACATTTTTCTCCTAGCATTTGAAGTTTTGTTAAAAAATCTATATTGACGCCCTTAATTGACCCAAAAAATTATATTTGAATCAAAATTAGAATATTGTACAACATTTTTTTTTTTTAAGATACTCAAAATTTAAATACAGCTAAGAGGAGGTTAGAAGTGTATATATATATATATATATATATACATGAACATTTTGAATACTCATATTTCAGATTTCCTTGGAGAGAAAGCAAAACAAAACGTTTAATATTAATTTACACCTGTTTTTTGCGTTTGTGTCCATAAATGTTGGTGACAGTCTTGGACCAACACAATGAAAGCACAGCAACCTATGACTGTGGGAAGGAGTAACCAGAGAGAACGCACCAATGGAAAGAATATCCAAACTCAGCGAGCACCCAGGTCTTTTTTTGTATTTCGCTAATGAGGTGTGATTATGCAACCTACGTCAAAATATTTTGAAAAACAAATAATGAATCATCTTACACTAAAATGTAACATGTTTTGAAGTTTATTCTCTTATTAGTTTTCAGTTTTTGTGTTCTCACTTTAGCAGCTTAAACAGTCCTTTTTTTTATTAGTTAACCTACTTTGAAGAAAGATTTTATAAGAATCTAATGCAAGTATTTCAAATTTTAGTTGTTCATCTCAAACATTGGACACATTTAAAGATCAATTAAACCTTATGAATCATTGATATGAATTTATATACCTCAAATCAGCAAAGACTGAGATTTATTCCTGTTTTTGTTTGTAAAATTTGGCTGATTTTAAGATTTTTACTTCTTCAATCATGTAATATGTTAAAGGTTAAGTTCTTGACTCCTTTTTTTGGGCGAGGGTGTGGGGTATTCTGTGTTCAAGCAAAGGAGTATATTGTTTAGTTTTTACCCTGTTGTGGATAAATGAGTCAGAGAGGAGTAATAAACCGTGAAGATGTCTTACCATCCAACCCTGCTCCCCATCCAGCAGAGCAAACATTAATCACTGGTTTACTGACAGGAAGACACCCTCATGTTGAAGGAGTTGCCAGAATGACCACAGCTGATATGGAAATAAAAAGACATTATTTCCACTCAAGTGGAAGAGTGCATAACAACCTTGTCGTCATGGGGATTAGCCAAGTTGCCTCATATTGTGACATTAAATTACTTTGATATGAAAACAAAATGCCTCAGTTTCTTTAATACAGAGATTTATAAAAGTAAAAAGTGCTCCCAGGCACTGTTGGCATAATGATGTACACTTTCGTAGATAACACGAGAATATAAAGGCACTAAACTCTTAATTTTGTCACATAACAAACTTATAAAATATTGCATCATGGTAAAGTAGAAGGTTAAGCATACACGGTTTATGAGATTTTTTTTTATAGATAAAATAGTGAAGTCTGGAGTTTATCTACAGATGAAACTTTATTATTTCACTCCCAAGTCTTCAGATATTGTTCACAAAAACAAACAAATATTGTATAATCTACTAAAATACAAAAAAAAATTAAAGTATTACATTAATGTACAGTCTTTTAATATAATAAAATGTATGTAATATAACCATCATGTTTAAAATAGAAAAGAAAGATTTCTAGTCACTTCTTTTAGTCAGCAGGGCTTAATGCTGTTTATTGGTCTGGTAGGCTTTGTGGTAAGAGCTACTTAACATTCTGCTGGAGCTGCAGCGTCTAAATCTCTTCCCAGTATGAAGGAGGGAGAACAAGCTGTGGGAATGGTGTTAGAGCTGGATGTGGATGATGGATGTGACCCTGAGGATTCACTGCTAGTCAAGCATCTCCTTCAGTAAAAGGAGATTAGAAATAGTGAGTCTGTGTTGTTTTTACCATCCTGTTGTTTGCAGCTCCCAAGCCGAAGGATAAGCAGTATGTTAGAAAATATTCAAGTGATCCTATGTCTAACTTCATTATATGTAGGATAGGGAGGTCTACAGAAAAGGGGGAGCTACTGCTGCACTTCAAGACAGCAACTGTGTTTTCATAATCAAAGATCATCACAGAGATAAAATCTGGGAAAATCATGCGGTACTATTAAAAATCAGAGGTGTTTTTTTTATTATATGTGAACTTCTAAGGGTCATTATAATTTCATTTTTGTCTCAATATTGAGATTAAAGTTGTGAGTTCTGTAATGAACTCTTATCAGCTCCAGCTCCTGATACTTTCTACGTAAATAACAGTTTACCCTATGCTGTTGGTTGCAGTGCATCACGTTGTAACCAAATAGAACTGCTAGGGGCTCAAAACAAAACCTTGAGGTAAATCAATGCTAAATGTGATTGTTCCAAATGTTTTAATACCTACCTTCACTGTCTGGTTTTTGTGCCATGAAGTTAAGGAACCCAATGACAGACGCTTGTCTCTGTTCCTAAACATTTTCACCAGCTGTTATGAAACAATTTTATTTAAACCTAAGCTTTGATTACCAAGAGGATAAAGGCATGGCGCTTTCTCTTTAGTTATGTTTCCCTGTGGAGATTTCTTCAGCCATTTATCAGTGTTACCATTTAGTTTATCTATTACAACATATTTAAATCTATTTAAACTTTTTCTGTAATATTGGTTTACAATAGCTCTATTGATGCATACATGGATAGCTCTAATCTTTGTCTGGATCATTAAGTGTCTTCATTTATTTTTGCTGAGATTTAGAAGAACTGGTTAGGGGGGGGGGGCATTTGATGATGCAACACTACTGGAGGAATCCATCAAGTAGAAGACTTGACTGTGGAGAAGCTCACAATAATAATGATTAGAACAAGAATGTTGTGTCGTTTTCATTTTAACACAGTTGTTGTAGTTATAATTTGTTGACTTGGTTCTGACATTGTTTGTCAAAGACTTAACTGTCCTCCTCTCTATGTTTCCAGTAGTTTTCTTTGTTACAGATGACTTTATCTTTGTTATCCAAAGTAAGCTTTATGTTTTTTGACATTTTCTTAGACTTCATTGCCCTTTTTGCTTTTAACTATCAATTAAAACAAACAGAGAATTTGTCCAGGTTGGTGTGCCAGGAGTGGTGTTGTGTCAGCTTTCTCATTATAACAGCTTTTTGGTTAATTTCTGTCTCATCTTTTACAAAACTTCTTTCCACATGTTTACTTTGTCTAGTACCTTCTCTCCTCTTCCAAAAGGCCAGATTTGTGGAGTGCACAGCTAATAATGCTGACTAGTCTTTGACATAAAATACTAAAAAACTACATTGAAGTTTTCTTTTGTTTTTTTTGCAGCAGTTGATTTACAAGTGATTTTAGGGAAATTATTTAGTTATTACTGTGATGCGAAAGTGAAATGGATCATGTGAGAGTGCAGTTTGTCAACCTGTCATTAAAGAATTACCTTCAACATGATATTTTGCAACACTTTGCATGCAGACAGAGTTTGTTTTTAGAGGGATATTAGTCTGCTTTTAAAGGCAGCAGGCCATGGAAGGTCATGGGCTTTAATTTGTTTTATGCCTTAGTTCTTCTGCTTGGTTTGCAGTTATACTTTTACAAGCTCTTTTGATTAACACAGTTGATTAGGTGTACATGTTCAGGTTTAAATGTTGAATGTGATAAATTTATGTATGAGCTCAGTCTATACAATTTGCTGCAGCTGTGAATCAAGTACAAAACTTGCTTTTAGCACGTTGGATGGGTCAGGCAGATGACATAATAGGAGGTAGATTAAAAAGTGTACTCCATTTGAGTTTGCTATGATTATTTTAGCATTTTTTTAAATCCTTATTTTGTTCGAGCAATAAAATCTAAATCTTTAAACACAAATAAATAACAAAGTACACAAAAAAATATGCATTAAACAAATAAATCTTTTACTTTTACATTGCTAATTTGTGCTCATGTGTGTCCTCTGACATTCAGTGTATTTGTATTCGAAATACATGAAAGTCTGCAAGTAAGTAAGTATGTTTGTCATCGTAGGTTTTTTTCTGTGCATGACATAAACTTTTTGTTTGTAGCAGTGTAGCATTTATTCAAATGTACTCTCACCTTATAAACACAACTATCACTTGGTTAATATTAGATAGCACAGACACTGCGAATATATTTGCATGTTGGAAGTAAAGCAAGGCTGAAAAACATTTGTACAGCCTGCATCAATTAGTTCCTGATGTGTGTACACTCTTTCAGTAAATCGTTTTGAGGTGATACTTGCATTATGGAGTGTTTTAGTTATTCTTTATTACAAAGTTGGAGAAATAGAAAATAAGACATTTTTGATTTGATACCTGATATTGATTTTATAGGTGTTTGTTTGAATGGCGCAGAGTTCAGTCAAGTTTTGTCTCAGGTGAAACATTACTGGTGACTCACCAGGATGTTCCCCACCTTTTTGTACAGCGTTTTCTTCTGTTAATCTTAACTTAATCTAATCTTCTGAAAAATAAAAACTGCAATTGCATTACTTTAAATCCAGTTAGGCTGGTTAACTTTCACCGCTGTAGATCCATCCAAGGTCACTACCATGTCAACAGTTACTGTCTTTACACAGGAATGTGCATCAGCAAGTTGTATAAAATCTTACTCTTATCTATTAATGCTTATTGCCCATATGTTTGCTTAACTTTTTTGAGCACATTCATGAAGCATAGGAAAACAAAAGCACTCTATAAAACGTTTGTCTGCTCCTTTGGATCAGCAACACCAGGTTGAGCAACTTACATAACACAACAAGTATTAAAAGGCGCATCTGAACAATGAATATTGACGCTGGCTGAGACAAGTAATATCCTGCTGTCTTTGTGTTTCTCAAGACTTCTCAGTTGAGATAAAGTTCCAGGAGGGTGGAGCTGCCTCTCTGCTCTGCAACGCAGGAATGGCGGTACCCGCCTAATCCACGCTTGGCTGTACGTTCAAGATACACATCTATTGACTGAGTATCTATACATGCCACCTGAGTGGCAGCTGTGTTTTCATTTACGATCCTTAGATAGCTTATGAATAATGTTTGCATGGATCTAGTACATTTAAATGCAGCATCCCAACATAATGATGGGTTGAATGATTGAATATATTTCGAGCTCACACAACGGAGTAGGTGTTTCAAGTCTGTCAGAAAAAAAGATCAAACTATTACTAATCAGAGGATGTGAAACCCCTGGATGCTTTATGTTGGACCTATGGAACAGCCGAGTGTGTTTTTTCTTTTTCTATGCTGACCCCCTGCAGACACTCGGCAGGTCTAGGAAAAGAGAGGGGTCATGGTTAATACCACTGTTTAAAGGCCACACTGCACCAGTTTGGGCACATGCATACATGCACACAAACACACAAAGTTTAAATAGTCTCACCCGGAGAGCTCTCCAGGCTAGTCCTAGAAACTATTAGCAGATAGCATCAGTGAACGCAGGAATGTAAACATTTACAGTAAAGCTAAAATAAATCAGCTACCCCCGGGGAAGACACATCCATCACACAACTACCACATCAGCACTTATAAGCTCTCCTGGTTTCAAAAGGAATCAAGCATCCAACCTTTCTGCACAATTTAATGAGATTTCACCTAATCAGTCCACATTGTTCTGTTTGACATGTTGATTTTGCTGTCTTTGAGTTGAGCTGTGGAGCAAAAAATTACAGCGCTTTCACACCACCAAAGTAAATCCAGATACTGAGAACTAGTTGGTGGCTAGGGTATCTATTTAAATATGCTGCAGTCATTTCAGGGTCTCAAGCAGAGCTTTAGGTACGGTGCTTCAAAACTGAGAGGGTAAAAAAAATCTTGTCTCCATGAGAACAGGAAGAGAAATCATGGAAAATATCAAAAAGGATGAAGAGGTGAGGTCACTTACACATAACAATCAGAATAGGGTTTGGTGGATAAAGCTAACGCCATAAATGTGCTGGTTGTGTTTTTGCAGTAAATCGAGTTCGGTTGAAACAAATGTGGTTTTGGTTGTTGCCAAACTTAAAAGATAAAAAACAAAACTAAAATCTTTTAAATAAAATTTCAATACATCGCAAACAAAAACGTTACTTTTTATTGTTTTATTGAGATCAACAGACACACTCTGGTACATAATGGTAAAGTGGAATTAAAAAGAAAAGTGGTTTTCCGAATGTCTCATCAATAAAATTTCATTTATTTCCATTCAGCCATCCTTTATTAATTTATTTGTTTACTATAACCATGTCCTGTTGGTCAGTATCCGATGAACCAACAGATTTACTTTCACAAGTGGAGCTATTACGACTTAAACTGTATTCATCCATCCTGAATCAGGACCACATTTTGCTGCATGTTGAAAATAAATCTTTAAAGAGGCAAATACATTTCCTTAGCATTATGAATGTGGTGCTGAATTGTACATTTTCTGTTTGTGTATGTATATTACAAAAACATTCATGGACCCTAGATAGAGCATTTGGTGAGAACCAATTTAGAACTCACATAGATTATAGTAGTTCATTTAGTTTTTTAAAGCAACTCCAAAGAAGTTTCAATTTAGGTAGATTTTGGCTTCACTCCAGACAAAAGCGGTAATGTTTTTGTTGAAGTAAGACTGCATTTCACATCAGGACCAGAGCATAGTGTTGTAAATTCCTGACCTCCGGGTCGCCTGCAGTTGGATCTAAGTACATTTCTGTTTCCAGTGGCTGTGTGAAGGATGAATAGGGAGGGGTAATGAATCTAACTGTGGCAAAACAATGTCATATGATGATGTTTAAAATAAGAAACGGGGGAAGTGGCGTATGCAGTAAAGCAGTCAGCACATTCGTAGTTGTTTTATGTAGGAGGGTTCCTGCCACCCTCCTCAAAGTTTCTTATTGCAGATTAAAGCGACATGGACCCCATCAAGCCATGACAGAGGTGTCATTCAACAAGCAATAAGTCGACATGTAATCACCAAAGTTATGAAAATGTTTTTTAAAGGTTGCAAAGTTACTTACTTTGTATTAAAGGCCGTAATCAGACAATATTTTGCAATTTATAGATTAATTTAACCCTAACCCTATACTGTCCACAAGATTTCACAGTCCCTTACCCCCAACATTTGACTTACACTTCTCCATTTAGGATTAGATTCTACAAGAGGGATTCTCTGTATCAAACCCACATCTCACCATATCTATCCATAACTATCCATATAATCTGACAGGTCATTAGACTGACAAATTGTGTAAGTGCAAACAGATGTACAGAAACACCATATAAAACTATTTTAGAGGTGGAATTTTCCCCCTTGCTCCTCTGCCCTTAGAAGGAGACCGGCAGTGTTTTAAGTTGCAGCACTTCCTTCCTCGACTCCTCAGCGCTGTCACATCTCCCACACACATGGACAGACAGACACAGACTCCCCCAGACCAGGCCAGGGGAATCCAAATGTTTCAATTAGTGGTGATAAGAAGATACAGGGAAAGCAAGGAGCCTTTCTGACACACACACAGAAACATATTTTATCAGTTTGCTGATAAAGGAGCTACTGAGTCCCCACTTATGGCCTCTGAAATGTTCCTCTAATTCCTTCAACTTCACTGCTGGATACTCATGATTTCAGAGTAAAATAGCAGTGACTGAAGGATTGTTTTTTATTATTTTTATCTCTTACTGTAAAACAACTCATCATATTTTCATAGCACATTATTTACTCACAAATACTTAAAATGATTATCCGCAGTGTAACTATCGGAGCACCGTAACGTCCTAACCTTGAACCAGTAACGTGTCCGTTTCAAGTCTGGAGACCAGTGAATATTCCAATCCTGATACACTGTTTCGAGTTGAAATGCATGTGAACATCATTAAAAATAATTGTTCGGTTGCTAAAAGCTTCTGTCACCATCAAGTTATTTCACATGAGAGTGTACAATCAAGCTGGATGCTTTTGTTTTTGTGTTTAAACCGGTTTGTGGTTGGAGCTGGAAGGCATGAGTCGGTAAGTGTATTTGACAGCTTTCTTTTTAAGATCAAGTTCAAAGGGCAGGAGGCCTGTTCTTCCTTCCTCAGTGTCCCTGACTGCACCTGTGATGCCTTGACACATTCGAAACGGAACACACACACACACACACACACACTCAGAAGGGATCTTTAAGCAAGGAATCACTCCTCTCTACCAACAAACATCTTGAGGTCTCCGGTATCTGTCCGTGGGCTTTTAAAACGTGTGTAAGATGATTTTTTGACCTTGCACAGCTTTGAAAGAAAATTGTCACAACATTTGGGAGGAAGGACATAAAGCGCTGGACACCTGCAGACGTCTGCAACAACGCTAAAGTTCCGCAAACTGCTAGGGCCTGGCTCCTGGAAGCCTCGGGTAGTGGGAGTGTTTTTTTTTTGTTTTTTGTTTTTTGGAAATACAAATATGTATCTTTTGCTTTGATCGTGATGGAGCAAATTTCCAACTGTAGAATGCTCCTTAGGCAACAAACCATTTCAGTCTTAACATAAATGCAGCCTGGGGATTACACACAACGTTGTGAGCTCTTCTTTTTGCCTTTTTTTCCCTTCAATCATCACACTTTGGAAGCTCGCATGAAACTATCAATACGCCTATTCTGCCTCATTAGTAGTACTGTTTTCCTATTAAACTGACATGAATAAAGGGCCCTTCCATTCAACACAAGCCTTGCGTGATCTTCCTTTACTGTACAGGAACTGCTGAAAATCCAGTTGCCAACTAACATAAATTTCAAAGCGAGCCTAAATATCTCTGCATTGTTGTGCGTCTTAGCCTTGCATGGAAATGCTATTATCTCTTCACTTACTGTTTGCTCCCACAGACCAGTGGTTGTATGAGTGAGTATGTTTATAGGGTTACAATTCATGATGTGTCATCTTGTATCTTTGGCACTTGTGGGAAGAATCCTCCTCCAGCTTGTTCTCTCAAGTGATGACAGGAGCTGCATCTCCCCCGAATCTTAATTCTTCACAGCACAAGTGTGGGAGATCCTCAAGCTACAACAGCCATAGCAAGTGAAAAAGCTTCATGGAAACATTAACCAGGTCCTAATTAGAAAAATATGTACATACAACACTTGTTTAGTTTGCTATAATACATTTCTAAGGTATGTTTTAAGTTTCTTCAAAACATTATTTATTTCTACAGGAAATTCTGACATTTGTTTTAATCCTGCCATGAAAGAAAATAACCCCAACTGCTGCCAACTACCTCTATCTATACAATGTATAGATCTTCCTGACTAATTTCATGCCTACTTATTTGGAATAAGAGATGCAATAGAAACAAATTCAGTAATTAGGGTTAGTATGTCATGCCCCTTCAGTTGTATGCTTACTACAACTACTACTATAGTTATTGTTTTAAGGAGATTTGCAAGATCCAAGAATAAGGCTCCCTATTTAAACCTTGGATTCCCCACATGTAAGCATGGAAGGATGGATGGATGGAGGTCTGGATGTTTCAGTGTTACCCCTGTTAGTGACGAAAAGACTCTACGATGTGCTTCAGCTCTCTTAAAAGCTATGCCATGTAGCTTTAGAAGTAAAGAAAAACATCAAACTTTTTTGCTTTCATGTCTTTGCATACAGTCTCAAGCTAAATCATTCCCACCTCTTGAGCTTCTTCGCATTTTGTCATGTTAAAGCCTCAAACTATAACTAATTTTATGCAGGGAATTGGAAACTTGTGTTAAAAACAAACCACCACAGTATAACATAGCATAACTGCTAAACTTACACTTTTTAAACATAAAACTAAAAAGTGTTACTTGTACTTTCATTCAGCACTTTTCCCATTTATTTCCTCTGATGCTCCTCAAGGGTCAGCATCCAGTTTGCTTTAGTTATTTTCCTGGTTTAAGAAACCTTAAGACTCACACCTTGTGGACTGATGGTGGACTCCCATGGTGTAAATGATTTGTTTTAAATGTGAGCTATTTAATAATTTGAGTGTGCCTTTAGAATACAGTTTAACTGTAAAGGTCTCAAATGTTCATTACAAAATATTTGTGAAATACAAAAGATGTTGATTTTTGTTTTTAAATGTCAACCTACCAAAACATGGTAGAGCTATATTCTTTTTTTATTTTTTGTTTTTCCTTTGACAATTCACAAAATATTTCAATGATACTTTTGTGTAGACTATAACGCAAAAAGTACTGAAAGAACCAAAGACGGATTTTCTATTGTTGAAATGGGACATTTTTAAAATTGTATCTCACATCAAAGCAAGGAGCAGGGGACTAAAAACCTCAATGAGTGCTTATAAAGAATTGTTTTTACAGTGAAAGAAAAGCATCAGTGAAATTTAGATTTTATAATGATAATCATAATAATAATTTGCCCAACTAAAAATGTGTATGTATGTATAACAGTTGAAAGAATATAAAGATACTTGTCTTCTTCTAAAGCAACAGCATTTGTAGCACTGCACAAAATTAGATTTGAGGAACTTAAGAGAGGAAAATATTCATTTTTAATTAAAAAAAAGAAAAACATTCAAAAAATCCTCCCACTCATAATGGCTTTAAACTTCAGCAGCCAAAGGAGTTAAAACAACAGTTCAGAGATTGGTTGCTGCACCTAATTCATTAGCTTGCCTTATGAGATATAGTGAACTTTTTTTTGGCACAATCTGGTGTCATATAGTAACTCATTCAGAGACGTTCAGTCAGGACTTTGCCTAAAACATTTAGAGAGATCTGAGAAGGGAAACCATGAAGCTCATGTTAACTAGAAAGAGCTGTTCCTGCAAAACAGCTGTTGAGAATGCCAAATGCTTAAAGGAACTGGATGCTGTGGTGTATTTTGCCCTAGGCTGTATTCAAATCCATGACCTTTGGATTGGAAGTCTGCCAAATCTGCCATGCATTTTCAATGAGAAAAAAATGTCACAAAAAGTTGAATAAGTTAAAAAGTTGAAAAGATATTAACAGCAAAAGTCATAGCCGACATGTCCAAAACAAGCTGAACGATTTGATATCTTAATTGTTTAAATCGGTTGAAGACTTAACGCTTTCAGAGTTAAGTGCCGAAAAACGGCGTAATAATAATAATAATAATAATAATAATAATAATAATAATAATAATAATAAAGAGAAACAGGAAAACAATAGTTGAGAATGCAGAAATGCATTCTCAACCATTACCACAGAGGGAGAGAAAGTGAGGGGGTTAGAGATATTTTGGTTCCACTTGTTAGATCTTAGTGTGTTGGTGCGTGTAAACATCCAGGTGCTTCTGTAAGAGCCTTTAACCGCAGGCTTGAGTTTCCAAAACATCGGCTTACACTAATACACAAGGGAGGGTGTGCACATGTTTTCATATTTTTGGAGAAAAAAAAACTGGCCTTGGCTCTGCTGGACAAAAGAAAACATAATTGATGACAATTTTTTAATGAAATTAAATTCAAATGTTTTAATTCGCGAGACAGAACTCTAAAAAGTTTAAAGGGTGGATGGAATAAGACATGAGCTTTATGCTAACCATGCAAAACAAATTGGTGGATTTGTAACAAAAAGAAGAGCAGTTGCAATAATAAGATAAGGTTTACAACTTTTATGGTGTATATCATACATTTGTAATAGCCTGTTGGCTTTAAACTGTAATATAAAACCAGACTGATTTTTCCCCTTTTTCACAGGAGTAGACAAGGCTATGCAAAGGAAATATTGAATGTTTCAGTTTATACAATGTTAAAATCAGGAAAACATCAGTCTATAAAAACACAGAATTGAGATATATCATAAAAACACATGAGATCAAATGTTTTCTCTTGCTTTTTGGTTTGTTTGTTTAATTAGTAGATTACATAACATTTACTGTTAATCAAGGATCATAATATGCCGATGCACCTCAGTGGCACAGATACCCCCTCAAAGTGTGTTTTTTGCAGATATATATTTTATTAGTATTTTAAAAATGTTTTTATGGTTCAATATTTACCAAGATCTAAAAATTAAGATTATTCTTTCAAGTAAAAAAATGATATCTTATCTTCATAAAAGCACCACTTCATCTAATTTTTGTTTGCAGCCAAATAAATGTCCCCTTGATTAAACTATTTGTAAAGCAAGGGAAAGTCATGGTTTGAATGCAGGAGTCTAGACTCTGTAATGTTCCTGTGCTGACATTTGTTTTTTTCCCCATCTTTTTCAAGAAAAAAAACAACATCTCCTCACTCTTTAATGCCACGCTGTGGTTTAACTGCTATTTTAAGTAAACGTATTTCTTGCATTTATAGCATAATGTAAACACCCTAAGAGTAAGACACAGGTACCACTGTTTCACTTTGGGTGTCATCTTTTCAGTGTGTTAATTGGAACCAAATTCAGACAAACTGAGGCACATGTGTTCATACTGTAAAATGCAAATAATACAACTAATGAAGTTGTATTTCTTACTCTTTGGACTCTCTCAAGCTCACATGTGAACTGTGTGTCAGATTTAAACACATAGAAAACCAGAAATTGTTTCAGGAGACAAAAAAAAAAAAAAAGACTTAAGACATACTTTAAGAGCAATGTTTCTGCTCATTAAAGGCTCAGGTTGAGTAAATGGGTGTATCCATAGAAAATGCTTACAAATGCACTTCTCTCAAGGCTATAGTCAACATAAATAGATGTAGATTCTGTATGCAGGTCTCAGAGTCTCAGAGCCAGTTCTCCCTGTTTGAACAGGTGTTTTCCTAACAAACGTAGCTGTGAGTCTGTGTGTGTAACGGCTGGTAAGGAGGAGCTATCACTCCTCAGTATAATCTGTAAGCATTAAGTCTGCTACTCTGAAGCTCACAAGTCTACATAATGTGTGCTTGCTAAAGGATTGAGCCTTCATTCAGATTTCTTCAATGGAGCAATGATGTGAGCATGTCAGAAAGTATTGTTGCACCGTCTCCTCGAGACATTGGTTCGTTTTCCAAAATGCAAGTTAACTGGATTTCTATTTACACACATTATTGCACTATATAAGAGTCACAAATTCAACATTACATCTTATTTTGTTTTATTTGATTATATATAAATCTGTAAAAAAATATATATATATTGGATGTATTTTTTTATCCATTTAAAGAAGCTTTACCTGTTACCTTCCAATTGTTTCACATTTCCATTTAGTTATTTCACAACCACAAACTTCAATCAAATTTTTTTTAAACTTATTTTATGTTATAGATCCAACACTTAAAAAAGTGAGGTAAGCCTCTGCAGACTATCTGTGAACAAGAAAGATCAATACTTGTCTCAAATGGATTTAGGTGTGGACGTCATCTTAGCCAATTCATTTATACTATATAGGTAAATCAGACCAACAGAAGGTCAGATATCAGTAAGAATTACCTGAATTATTTATAAAATGTCATAATAATAAAAAAAGAATGATATATATTCATTTTTCAATAGTAGAATAATTACTGGTCTACACTATCAATTAGGGGATTTCTGAACAAAAATGGTGGCAGTGGATTTCATTAGGGAGTCTTGGAGTAAAAAGCTACCAATGCAAATGTACTTTTGTTTGTAAATGTTTTTGTGATTATGTAAATTTTTAGTTCAAAACTCATTGGTCCACTAAAATATACACAAGCATCAGACGACCTGATTATGATGCAGCTTCGTAATTGCCTTACAGCAGTATTAAATACACCCTATGTTCACATTTTAGATATGAATTTGTTTACCGGCACTTGCATCACTTCAATGAAGCTCATTAACCTGTAAAAGCAGTGTTTTTACCGCTCAGTGGTAAAAATAATGACAAACTCAAATATTTGCATTTTGACTGTAAGAAACCATGTCACCTTTTCAGAAACAAACAAGCTTCTTGTACCAGTTCATCAGCATCTCCTAGTAGGTTTTATCAATGTCTATGCAGCATTTGCTGCATAAGCTTTACTCTTGCAGTTGCTCACAACCCTCTCTGTTCTCTCCTCCACAAGTCTGAAGGGTTAAAGTTGAAATCTGCACCTGTGCTCAAGACTAAACTATACTTGCCTCAAAACGAATAAATGGTTGCAAACACATATTCACAACAGGTTGCCAGCAGAATGTGTGGCTTCAAGAAAAACTAGAGCTGCAAAATCGGATGCATTTTAAATGCACCACTTCAGGAGCCTCTTTAAATTGTTAACATGAAAAATGTTTACCTAAGGTGTGTACTTGAGGAGTACCTTAGCACTTCAACTAGCACTGGACTTTAAGAATCTTTAACATTTACATGTTTTAGTCATTTCTTAAACTCTTGAGTATTTCAATCATCAGTACATGGCACATTGTTGCAGGTCCTGCATTGCTGCTTCACAATGGGATGTGTAGGAGCTGCAGGTAAGAGAACAAAGGAGCACACGACCTACTGGATAGTAAAGCCTTGGCGAATGTGTGTAGTCTAGAAGCAAAAGTCCAAGTTGTAATTACTTACCCGACTTTTCCATCTCCTAACCAGTGATTTTAAACAAATATTCTCTCCTGTAAAGATCTACTACAGCCTTCATCTGTAGCTTTATCCAGTCACTAAAAGTTGACCTGTTACAGGAACCTATTAAATCTACACACACATAAAGGGAGAAGCTTTAATGAACAGTAAGCGTAGCCCCGCTGCTCAAGTTTTATTTACCGAGCGCAATTCAGTGTCGAAAACAGTCAGACATCAGCGAGTGAGAACGACAGCTTCAGGTTGTGAGTGTATGTATGTATGTATATATATATATATATATATATATATGTATATGTATATGTATATGTATGTATATATATATATATATATATATATAAAATTTGGCAGGTCTGGTCGAAAAGCATCTCATAAAACATCAGAATACAATATAACGATTTTAAACAAATTTTTTGGTAGGGGATCGTTTTTCCACAAAAATATTAAACTGAATTCTCTATTAATTTAGACTTTGTTGTTAACTTTATCTGATGCAAAAGCAACTTTATAAAAGGACAGAGCTGACAGTGACATGACTGCCCCCTGCTGACTTCCCATCTTCTGCTTCAATACAGTGCATCATTAATATTTGCATAATTTAGCCTAATAATACTGTGGAGAGCTTATTTCCTATGGGTTTAATGATTAGCAGATTTAAAACTACTAAAAGAAGGTGTCTTTCTTATCTAGAGTGTCTGAGAAGATTCGGACAACTGAGAAGCGTTTAGACGGGTTATATGTGCGTATGTGGCCACAGCGAGGCCAGAAAAGTAAGAGAGGTGATAAAACCAATCTACACCTCAGCCTTGACTCTCATATTGTTGTGCTGGTGCTTAGTAAGTCCATATTTGAAGAACTCGTACACCGACCAACTTATGGCAGTCGAGGGCATCTGGTAGATGACCCTCGCTTGGACGCCCTTGAAGAAGCCCGGTAGGCCGCCCAGCCTGTAAACCGTCCTGAAGGCGTGGGCCAGGCCTGTGATCTGTCTGTGGGCTCCCTGGCTTTTGCTCAAGGGGCCGAGAGCGTGAGGCTCCTGCGTGTTGAGCAAAGTCTTGCAGACGTCCAGAGGCGTAGTGGCGAACGCTGCAATTGTCCCGGACAACGCCCCGGACAGCATGTGCGACGAGGGGTTGTACAGTCTGTGTGGGTTGAGCAGCTCTTGAAGGTGCTCGTAGGTCATGAAATGGAGCACCTGGAAGGGCACGTTCATGGTGAGCTGGGTGGTGTAGCTCCGGTAAAAGGCACCGGGGCCTTCTCTTTGCCACACAGTACGAACACAGTCCAAAACGCCCCGGTAGGGCGACTTGTACATCTGCATGCGCTGCTTCACAACTGGGTGGAGGGTGCGGGTAGATGTGATAACGTAGGAGAAGGCCAAGTGTGTCCAGCGTTGACGGCGCCACGGTGAAAAAGACAACAAAATGGTCAATATTAGTTCAGAAGCAAAGCTGTTGTCTGCACACAGAAGCATCAAGTGAATCAATGTGTTTTCCTTGGATTTTACGTAATAAAGCAAAAGTAAATAAGCATAGATAGCATATCACAAAAGTAAGGAGGAATGAATTAGACATGGTGTATTTAACATTCCTTTACTGTGATGTGCTTCTATAAAACCGAGTGAAACTAATTGCTTAAGTCTTAGTTAGGTCATGATCATGAAACACATAAGGGACGCAAGACCAAAGGTGGATTCAGCTTGGCTTAAAAACAGAAGAAGCCTTTATGGCTGCAGAAGGATAGGTTGTAAAGGCAATATATAACATACAGCCTGAACTATAATAAAATCCTAAAAATCCTTTAGATCAAATTATCTTAATTAGGTACTATGACTCAGTCAAATTCCAGACTAAGTTTTAGAAGCAATGATATCAAAAACATTTCTGAATGCCACTGAAACATAAAAAAAATATTAAACTCTTTCTCAGCCTTCCATATTTCGATCACATTACGTTACTTCGTGTTGCTTTAGCGCAAGAAAACCTTTACTGAATGTACTGAAATTCGTTTGCAATGTGACAAAACACGAAAAGGTTCAAGCTGTTTTCCTAATTTAACAAAGAACGGTACAATATTCTAGCAGAGTTCGCCCAGACAGCTGCAGCCCCCTCAACAGCTGCAAAGGGGACTCTGAACGAGTGTCCTTCCTCCGACATGTTTGGGCAGGTGGGTCAGGGAAAACCGGCTTGAAACTGACATGAAGGACATCTCAGAGGCCCGCCACCTGCAAGTCTCTTGTTTTAGAAGAAAAAAAACAACCCAGAATGGAGTTTAAGAATATGGTGGTATTATTTTTTCCCCCTTACCTTCGGCTGGGTTCATGGCAGCATCGTGAAGCAATGTGGCAACGCAACCAGCAGTTCCTGAAACACACAGATACACTTCTGCAGTCACCACACATGGAAATGAGAACACAAAGCAACGAGGAGAAATTTAACCTCCGACAAACATGTCCGATCATGTCGGGGTATCTTAGCTTAAAATGTAGCCGTCTATGCTACGCCAGGCTCAAGAAGTTACGTTAACCAAGAGTTGTTGCAAAGTTGCAAACAATTAAAAAAAAGGGAAACCTCTTTCTGTAGGGGCAAACCTGAGCAAAGAGGGCCCCCTGGTGGACCATATGGATCTGACATAGTTAAACAAAAACAAAAAAGCAGAGGAAAAGGTAAAGATGATAAGAGCAGGTTGATTTAGCAAAATATTTGCTAAAAATAAATAAATTAAAATAACTTTTTAACAAAAGCTGGAGACATCTTACAGTTCTACAGAGCAAGTTCCTAATGCAAACTTCCTCTTAACGCACTAGCAGGGAAAAAGAGCATCTTTAGCATTGAGTTTGACTGGGACCATCTTGTTGGAATCTCAATTTTAAAACAAATGCTAGAAATGTTGTTCTTAATTTTACCATATACTACACATACATATACACAAGTGAGCATGTTTTATGGTACCATTAGCCAAATGACTGTTAGCGCCGGGATGAATGGCGTCACTTAAAGTCTTTTTGAGTTTCTCATAGCAGGCAAAATACAGAGCATGCGCAGGCCCGGCGCCTATGGCTGTTGCATTCAGGCCTCTTAGCGGCCGCCAGACTCCCTCTGTGGCAACAATCCGGCGAAGAGCGTCCGTCACATTCTTGTAGCGGGCTGCAGGGTCAGGCTGGAGACTCTGCATTCTTGTCTGTAAGAAAAAAAGATACATAAATAGTTCGTCTCTCCCACAATACCACTGCAACCGTATTTAGTAGAGTGTTCGACATATGTGATGTTGCTGTTACATTTAAACTATAGAGTACTGAATGCATAACTTAGGAAAAGAAAAGCATGGCAATACAAGCGCTTCATTAATAGTCTTTAATGTGATTGAGAGGACAAATGTGGGAAATGAGGTTTGTGACACTGGGTGGGGGTCGCGTTTGTGTACATAAATGATTGAATAGAAGGAAGTGTGCCGTTACAAGCTCTGGGATAACAAGATGATATAAGCTTACTTCCTTTAATCCTCTTTCCCCTCCATAAACCTGCACCCCTTCTTGTCCTAACAGGTTGGATCCACGAACCAAAAATGGAGCCAGCTTAACCCTAACGTTTGATCGGTTTTGTTAAACTCTCTCATAGATGAACATATAATCAGTTTCCAGGCCATCTACCTTTGCGAGTGTCCAAGGCAATTCAAATGCTTTTTTTTTTCTGCCCTTTGCTTTTGTCCTGTTCATGCAAACAATCCATGCAGTCAAGCGTGTTTAGCCTGGTCGCAAACAGCTCCAGAGGGACAGTGGACATTAGGGGAAAAAAACTAAAAACTATTTTCCTTTAAGGAACCAGTTTCATCCTTTTGTGATTTAGATGTTAAAGTAGGATTTCTAAGTGGCCCAGTAAACTGCAAGCGAAGGTGAACTGTCAGATGTACAGGGACCCCCCTGTCTTATATAATATCTCAATGCAGCTGGAGTCATAGTCTATAATCTGCTATATTTAATTCATGGTTATCAGAAATTTACACCACCAGGGCCTCAGTGGGAACAAGCTGGTTTGGGATTTAAGTAAAGTTACAAAGTTATTTAAAATAATAATGCAAGATTCAATTGGACTAGTGCACAACTACAGTATACTTAATATTTCTAAACAGTTGATTTTCTTTGTTAAATACAAGGGAAACATGAACTAGCTTTTTTGTGCAGCAACGTGTGTGGGAGGGGCAATGAACGGCTTATAAGCCGTTCAGCTTTCAATAAACAAAAACTAAATGACTTTTATCTTAATAATAAATCTGTATTAAACATAATGTTTGCGATAAAAAGGAAGAGGACAATGTTTGTTAAAGCTGATTGTATTTTTTAAGTGGTGAATATAAATTCTTCACATCAGCAAACAACACTTTTCAAACTATTGAAGTATTGTTACAATTCAGTTAAAAAATGTATTCAGTTTAATAACGTCATGCACACATCTCCCTTTAAATATCTGTTTGCTGAATGATTAACAAAAATCTAAAATTACTCTTAACAATGTTTAGTAAATCATATTAATGACATTTACTTCCAGATTTTAAAGAAAATCAAGTGAAATAAATTAGGCCACAAAAGGCTGAGTGATCTGAAACTCGCTGTTGCTCTCTGATGCATTAAAATCTGAAAGGACGCAGTAAATTCAACATCCATGCATCCTAGGGATGAAACTAACAATAACTTGTTTAAAATCATAGTAACTAAAAGAAACCTGTCAGTGCACCTGCCAAGCACGGTTTCAACACTTTTGCCATTAACTCGGCGTAGACCTGACTGTTGAAGCACGATATCAAAAGGTGCTAGTTTATAGATTAAATTTAATTAAAATATATTTATCATCCTATAAGCAAAAACATACTCTATAAAAATGATTTAAATCAAATAAATAGTTTTGTTTTTTTATGGGTAGATCCTTTAGAACTCGTCTTCTTTTAGGCCACTGTAGCTCACAAGCTGGAAACGTATGGGAACCCATGAGCTACAACTAGTCAGTAAACGTGGATTTGATTTCAACAATAAAGATACTAACTTTTTCTTAGTTAATTTCAGGTTTTAACTGCTCCACGTGTTAACTAATGCTCAGGCAGCATCTGTGCATACATCCGGCATCCCACATGATCCAGTTTTTCCTTAAGTAAGCAAGAAAAGTATAACGCAAAATTGCCACCTATGAAAAAGATTAAACCTTTCAGTTGCTTAAAGACTATTGCATCTTTATTTTCTGCTCCATCTATCTCTGCACCCCTCCCTGACTTTGAGCTGAGCTGGATGAAGCCACTGAAAAAGAGGTGCCTTCACCTCTTCAAGATATCTTTACTCCAGCATTTCAGCTTTTCAAAAAATGCATTTGATTCCTAAACATTCAATCATCATCTAAGGATCTTCTTGAATGGATTTTTAATTAATTGCTTAAACGAGGAGGAAAAAAACTTTTTTTCATAGTTTTCCCAACTATATGAGAGTTGTTTTCGTCCTCTTTTTTTTTTGGGCCACCCGGGACGCCGTAGCTTGTTCCCTAAGCGTGAGCACAGTTCGGTAACATTTTGTGCTGGAGTCTTTACATCACTAAACACTCAAGTAAAACACAACCAAAAGCAAACAGGCGCAATTTGAACAACTTAACGTGAAACTGACAAATAAACACCAGCTGGTTGAGCCTTGCTAACGAGCTAGCTTAAAGCTGTGAGATGTTATTGAGCTAACTGACCTTAGCCACAGCTCTGCAACGTGTTAGCGTGACAGCTAACGAGCTACGCTAACAAACATGATGGCTGAACCGTTAACACCCAACAGAAACAAGACTTTTTATAGCATTTAGCATAAATGTAAAAACTAAGATTTCGGTCCGTTTGCTAGCCGAGCAGCCGAGCTACCTTCACACAGTCGATGGGGAACATGAGGCAGTGCTCCATGATCCCAGCAACGGCTCCGGCCAACATGTGGGTGGAAGTTGAAGCCCCCCGCGGTAGACCTTCGTAATCCGGCTCCGACTCCTCCGTTTGTGCATCCTGAGCTTCGCAGACCACGTCGACGCTTTGCAGGTGCGTTTCTCCCCCGATGCGCGGCGCCAGGCTGCTCACGATGGTCTCCGAAACTCCCCATAGTCTGCCGCCCAGCCAGCGAACTTCCGCCCCGGCTGAGGCTCCCGCGACCCCGGCATCACCGCCTGCGGTCTCCGCTGTCATCCGACGCTTCCTCACGAATCCATCTGTTTCCATGAGCAGCAGGTTGAGTGTTACTGCCAGGGGTGATCTTTCACATTCCCATGGGGCTCCGGAGCTGCTGGTTCCCTGCTATTACTCTATGTTTACCTAGCGGAGCCCAGCAGGGCTGCAGGCCGGACGTGCAATCAATCTGCACGCCTTAAATCCAAATGAACTAATCCCTCATTGGCGACAAATCCCATCCACGGCATTGGCTGATAAATGTGCCACTCACGTGACACATAAGGTAAATCATAGTTTAAAAAAAACATAAAAGAGTCAGAAATTAATAGAAAGCAAAGGTAAATTTGAATTGTTACGTCATAATGACAAGAAATCCTATTTTATTACTAAATCAGATCAAAAGTACTTTATTTACCAATAAGGGAAATTTAATTTTGAGGTAACTCATTTAATTAAGGAGGAATTATAGATGGTGATGGATGTGGGCAGGAAATATCTCTTGTAAAGGTCCGTTTTACAGCTAAACTGAATACGCCACTGAATGAAGGGACTTTGTTTTTCATTGGCAGGAGGGAGAAAAAGATGCTCAGGATTGTTCTTAATTTTTTATATATATATATTTATTATTTATATAAAATCCTTCTAGTCATCCCCAGAACAGAGCCGGCCATCTTTATTGGGTTGTTGAGCCTTTTTAGGTCCCTGGTTCAGATGCTGCTGCCCCAACAGATGACAGCAGAGGAGACGACTCTTAAAAACTCTTACATAAGATCTGCAACGACTTGCTGCAAAACTTAAAAGGATCCTAAAGGAGTCCAGTCAGCTTTCTCTTGGCTTCACTGTTGCGTCTCCAGTCTGTCGTCTAGATTAACACCGACCGAGGTATTTATATTTCTCAACCACTTCCGCCTTCTCCCATGCTGGAAAAAGGGGTGGATCTGACCCTGTTTGAATGTCACATTTCCAGTAACATAGTTAACTTTTAGCAATTTAATTTAAATATAGTTCAAACATAATTTGGATAATTAGCCACAGTAATTTTCTTGTTTGTTTTTTCCAAGCCAATTTACAATCAAG
This sequence comes from Orestias chungarensis, assembly GCA_032876305.1. Classification (NCBI taxonomy): domain Eukaryota; kingdom Metazoa; phylum Chordata; class Actinopteri; order Cyprinodontiformes; family Cyprinodontidae; genus Orestias; species Orestias chungarensis. The sequence continues at coordinate 867,017 of JAVLVB010000824.1, forward strand.
TCATTTTGTTTGCTGATAAGAAAATACCTACATTGTAAACAAAATAAATACACAACACTACACAATCGGCTTGGAAGGGAGCAGAGTAAGGCCCATCTTGAGTCCCCAAACCCAATTGTATTCTAAATTAATTAATTAAACTGAATTGTCTGGTTGACATCATTAACATCTCATTAACATTTTGCAGTTTATATCAATGCCATACAAAGAGAGAAATGGAAGCAACACACTCCACACACAGTTGCACCAGTCACAGATGCTGGATTCTGATGTTTGTTTTTCACAAAGCAAAGTTGCAGTAAAAAAATAAAATCCCAATCGTTAATTTTATTTTTTCAATTGAGAAAACGTGTTAGGAAGTAACTGCACAGTGGCGCTGGTAGCCTATTTTTTCACATAGGAAAACAGTTCTCTAAAAATTAACAGGTTGCAGAATACAGACAGATTGCTCTTCGACCTCTTTGTACAAACTTTCTAGGTCACCCAGAGTCATGTTTTCGTCCTTTCTTTTTAGATCAGCTTACATGTTTTCAATGCAAAAGACAAAAGCAGTAAATTGTGTTTACATTTTCTGTGTACATTTGGCCATCTTTAGGATTATTATCCTTTTAAAAGACCCAAAGAAGATTCATTTTCAGTTTACTGTTAGAGTCCACCAACTTTCGTAACAGGCCACTACTGCGCCCGACAGTACGCATGAGGTGCTTTTCTACATAATCTTCATTTGTTTAACAACATACTAATTTGGGCTTTTTGGAGATAAAAAGCTAGCTCTGAGTCTCACCTAACCAAAGCACAAGATTCCAGTTAAAGTACCGGTAAGCCTCACATGTTTATATTTGTAATGGTAGCACAAAACAGTCTTTTACTGGCACGCTCCTCAAACAGATGGTTGGGAGGAATTTACCATCAAGTGGTTGTTAGAATAACTTCTTTGCTCCAAAATGCAATGCTGCTGTGCTCAGATAATGGGCTTTTAAGATTTTGTTTATCGTCGATTATCATTTTCCTTTCATTGTATGGTGTTAGGATAAACAACAATTTTAATTTCTAATCAAATTCATATTATAGAGACAAAAAAAGTCATGGATTACAAATGATATATTCCTAAAAACAATCAGTATAACCCGAACCGTTTATCGTTGTCATACTACACAGACAAAAAAAGAAGTTGTGGATTATATTTTATAAATTCAGGAGTTTTGTTTGAAGCATCTTAAGTAAAAAATTAAACCATAAAATTATTCTTTCACCCCTAGATTTAAGAAATTAGCAGGGGTGCTAATAGAATTTTGGATTTAGCTACTCTTTATTTAATTCCCCTTTAATAGACTGTTGACTTGTCCAGGATGCACCAGTTGGACGAATGAAAAGATGGATGTCAGATGAATCTATTTAAACTCAACAAACAACACGTCCAAGACTTAGAAATCATACCCGATCCAGAAATGTACAATAAATGAATATTGGAAAAATATCTGAACAGCTAAGTATTTCAGTTACTTGCGCCATGGCACCAAAAACGTAACTCATTGTGAAAGTACTTAAAATACATTTTGGGAGTTTTAACTCTGTGCTGATACTTTTCCCTCTCTTTAATTCCAAAATCAGGAAATGTACATACAAATGTTAACTGGTGATTCATTAATCTTTATCAGCAGTTTGCTGATTTCTCAACAAGACTGTCTGTTTTTACTCATTTTAGATTGAACAACTTAACAGACAGACCGACAGACAAGGAACACAAAAGAACACAAAAGAAAAATGGCAATAAAAAGCAAGAGAAAGTATTTATATATGGAAAAAAAATGTGTATACAACAATTACTTAGAAATAGTGATAATAGTGCAAATAAACAGTACTGTACAGTGAACTTAAAGTGTAAAGTGTGTTATGAGCTGGAGTTCAAACACCGGACAGTGTTCTTATTAAACAGTGCAATGAGCTGAGATAGAATAGATTTCCTCTCTCACTCCATTTAACAGTGCTGCCGTGACAGTCTGTTAGAGAAAGTGCTCAACTGTCTGTTCAGTGTGTGATGGAGAGGCTGCTCATCATTGTCTAAGATGGATAGCAGTTTAGCGTCCTCTTTTCCACCGCCAGTCTCTAAAGACTCCAGCCTGAGACATAACACTGAGCCAGCCTTCTTTATGATCCTTTATGATCTTATCAAGTATGCTGGTGGTGAATAAATGCTTTATTTATTATATATTTGTAATAAAAAGCATAAAAATGAACAAATTCCTTTTCTGCATAAACAAACTGCTGGGGTCCTGATTAACCTGCTGCACTACAAGCCCCACAAAGACAGAACAAGTAGATTCAGAGACCGTTTCATCCCCAGGAGCAATCAATACACTGAACACTTTCCCCCATAAAAAAATGCTGACACTAATATCTTCCAAAATAAATCCATGTGAAATCAACTTGCTACTCCCAACTGTGTGTGGAATACTCTTGGCTAAGTCCAAAATAAATATATACTTTTGTTTGTTACTGTGCATAGATGGCTCAAATTGGAGTAGAAGTTCTAACATGTTTTTAGGTAAGTTATTCAATGACAATAAATGTTTTCTATTTCTTTTTTCTTGTTGACTAGGGAAACCCAGCCATACTTAACCTGCATGCAGTGAAACTCTCTTTGTGCTCTAGTGGGGCATTCCCAGAAGACTTTGTGGATCCTATTCTCTCAGTGTGATACAAATCTCCTGATCCTAGATGATGGGTGAAACATGGATTCTTGGGTAAATCGAGAGCTTGGCTTTTTGGCTCAGCTCTTTCTTCTCTGCAACAGATCGGAGTAGTACTTTCAGACACCAACCCATTAACCAGTGTCTTCTCCATTCTACTTTTATATGTGAACAATACACTGAGAAATATAATGTCCTCTGCTGCAGGCAGATGCCTACCCCCGCCGTCGAGACAAAAGTCCCATCTCTCTATACGCTGAGCTGTGAATAAAAAATGAGACCCTGCAGGTTCCCCGTCGAACCCCCTCCTAAACATAACTACAGGTGAATCCAGAAATAGGACTGAAGAAACAACTTGTTACAATAGTCTAAAAATAGACAACTATTTACAGCAGAAGACCGGAAAATTAATGGAAGAAGAAGCCGGACACAGGAAATGAGAATTACATGATCTTTCAGGTAATTGGATACTATATTTCACTTTTTCAGCAAATAGCTTATATTGGGACTCTAAGTTGCTTTTTATGTGTTATTCTTTTTGTCATGAAATGAATCTGTCTCAGTTGCATCTCCCAAACCTTATATAATATTTTGGTTATAATTAATTTGACTAATTTAAATGACTCAAGGAGTTAAATAGCTTAGACTTCCCCTCCCTTAAGTGTTTAATCTACACCTTTTTATGGACTCCCTGAAGAAGTCCTTTATGATTTCCACGTATAAGTGCGGGGACACCTAAGATCTCCACTTAGGAAGGCATTGGAATCACTTTTTTTTCTTAGCCAAAGAAGCGTAATTGTGTTTTGGTGCGGAGCTGTTACTGCTTAATTAGATTTGAGCCCTTTATTGCCTGAGAGAGCCTTCAAGAGCTGCAGTGTTGAATTTCTGCCGACAAAGGGGAATGAAGTGTTAATTTCTGCTTACAAGAACAAAATCTTCTTCTTGGACCGTCTGATCCAGTTACGGTTGATTGGCCGCTGCCGCAGACGCTCCTTTAAGGAAAACCAAGTAGACACAATATCAGGATCATTTCTCTTCCCTGAAACTAATGTCAGTCTAATAGGCCAGGTGGGGGTGCATTTTAAGTCTATCAGGAAACTCTAGCTCACCAAAGCATCCCATTTCGTTCCCCCCTACCAGAGAGTGGTCAATCTACACAAACCTCAGGAATTATTTTACACTGTCTAAGCAAAATGCTGTGAAAATCCTATGGACCAGATGATACTCTAACTTGCTTAACTTCTGCTGTGTTTGGTTATTTTTACACCAATTAAAGCATTTCGATCATCCTTCAGATCTTACCTAGCAATCTACATCTCGATATGCCATACAGCAGCTCGTAGAGGGACATCCTGATTTACGAACTCTTATCTCATTAATGCATGATAAATGAACCACTAGTTCAAGATGACACCTTTAACAGCAGCACTCGGAAACCCTTTTGTGTTAAGAGTTCTTCTTAAAGTTCTTAATGCGGCTCCTTATACCTCTACATGAGTCGAACACACCCAGACAACTGTGAAATGGTTGCCTCAGAGACATTTGTAATTTTTTATATTTCAAAGCAATGTTTCGATATGACATGATATCAATAAATGTACAGTAAGCTGTAATACCTGCAATTTTGTAGCAAGCTACATAAAATCCTAAACTGGATACTACGTCTTCTTATGGCATTAGTAAAAACATAGGACATAAAGACAATTTGTTACACTCATACAAAAACACACACAGTTTGCAGATGCAAACCACTTCCATCTGCTTTTGTTGCTGAAATGTGCGATACAAACTTGACTTGCCAAATCACACACACATAAATAAATATAAATAATCAAGACACCTTTAGATCTATTGTAATTTCTCCTAATTTCTACTGCGTAAAATAGAGCTTTGGCATATCTTTATAAGTAACCTTTTGTAGTTTTCGTCGGTTCATTGCGCCCCCTTTTGGTCTTTTGCATATTTACAGAGTGACTGTTCACTTTTTGTCACGATACAACTACAGTTTATTGGAATTCTTAAGCAAAACAAATGAATGATTATGAAATGTAGGCTAAATTCTTCTTTTTTTTTTTACTTTTACTGCGAAGAAAAATTATAAAATTGTTTTCTGTATAGGTATTTGGTTAGAGCCGTTTTGTAGTATATTTGTCATTACTGTATTTGAAACTTTTCTACTTCCAGCAACTAATTATTTTAAAAATGCTTTACAAAATAACTCAAGCTCAATCATAGAGACTATTTATGAACAACAAATTTTATGTGTTTCCACACATTTAGGTGCAGGTCCAGAACTAAACCTAACACATGATTAGGTTTTTATCTTGACCACTTCCCTTTCACTGGGTCACTGTCCTACTGGAACCTTTAACCTGTGCCCCAGACTCGGGTTATTTGCACCTCCCACTTATCTTTCCTCTTGTGGGCCACAAACTTCAACTTTGAACTGACCAGGGCACCTTCCTCCAAAAAATGTGTCGCGGACATGGCTTCCAGCAAACTGGAAACAGGATTTCTCATTTCCTACATTCATCGAGTGATTTGTTGTTCTCTGTTTTTGGGGGGCTCCTCCCACCTGACCTCTGATTCTCAGATTTTACATATATGTCATCTGTTTTTTTATGTTCATTGTTTTCCTATACTGGTTCCATTCAGAGCAAAACAATTTACCGTGTGCTATAACATTTTAAATCCTTGAACTCTCTGCTATGGTCCTTGGATTCCATTAGGCAGTAAGCCTTCTTAAAATTGGCTGGATTTCTACTGGAAATAAATGAAATGGATAAATTTAACAGAGAATAGCAGAAACTGAAATTTAAGTACTGGGAGCATGGGTTGGAGTGGCACCAAAAAAGGGGTGCTGGCACCATGATTACAAACCTCTGGACATGCAGGTGGACTACCACTGGTGGCCTGCATCAACAATTATCTCACAGGCCACTCACAGCATGTGAGACTGCAAGACACCACATCAGACATCATTCGGAGCATTACGGGGGTCCCACTGGGGGCAGTCCTGTCTCCGTTCCTGTTCCTGCTCTTCACCTCGGATTTCAGGTTCTGCTCACAGTCCTGCCACCTGCAGATGTATCTCGTACGACTCTGCCACTGTGGGCTGTATCAGCAGGGACCAGGAGGCCGAGTACAGGAGTGTGGTGGACAGGTTTGTGGAGTGGTGTGGGCTGAACCATCTGCAGCATAACGTTGGGAATACAAAGGAGCTGGTGGTGGACTATAGGAAACAGAGGACCAGCCCAGATCCCGTCACCATCAACGGCTTAGCAGTGGACATAGTGGAGGACTACAAATACCTCGGCGTCCACATAGACAATAAACTGGACTGGTCTAAGAACACGCATGCTGTCTACAAGAAGGGTCAGAGCAGACTGCACTTCCTCAGGAGGCTCAGATCCTTCAACGTCTGCAGAACCATTCTGCAGATATTCTACCACTTTGTGGTTGCTAGCGCCATCTTCTACGCTGTTGTGTGGTGGGGCAGCAGGCTGAGGACTGCTCACACCAACAGACTCAACAAGCTCATAAGGAGAGCTGGCTCTGTCCTGGGACTGGTACTGGAGTCTGTGGTGGAGGTGTCAGAGAGGAGGATGCTGAGGAAGCTGCTCAGCATCAAGGACAACAACTCCCACCCCCTGCATGCCACGCTGACGGCCTGTCAGAGCACCTTCACAGGAGACTGAGACCGCCAAGAGTCACTACAGAACGCCACAGTCTTTCTTACCTGTGGCGATCAGACTGTACAATTCTCCTCCATCTGCAGGATGGATAATTAGTAGTGTACTTATTTTTACATGGTGATCGTGTACTGTACTGTGTTGTATGTGAGATGAGTGTGTCGTGTTAAATGTTAATTTTACTCTACTCTGGCACAACAATTTCCTCCGGGATCAATAAAGTCTATCTTATCTTATCTTATCTTATCTTATCTTATCTTATCTTATCTTATTATTTATATGATATGTAAGGTGTACACCATACTAGACATTGCATTGAAGCTTCATAAGTAGCACATTAAAGTAAGAAAAAAACAAAGAATTTTATTATTGTTTTTTTTCCCCTGGTTGATAAATTCTCCATTTCAGCAAAGCATGTTTTACTAATGTGACATGATATTAAGCTGTAATACCTGCAACCTTAAAGCTTAAAAAAAAAACACTAAGTTGGATACCATGTCTACTCATGGCATTATTAAAAAACAAACTACATACAGGCAATTTCTTCCACTTCCAGTCAAACATACACCGTTCTCACGTATTGTAAAACACTTTGAACTGCCTCACTGCTGACATATGTTAAAGAATAACCATGACTTGCCAAATCACGCATACCTCTTTAGGCTTATGTTATCCACCCTCCAGATCATTCTGGTTCAAGTACACTCTGCATCCACAGAATCAGAACCAAACACGAAGAAACAGCCTTCAGTTTTTAAGCTCCACTAATCTGGAAAAAGCTTTCAGTAAACTTTGAACCAACTGTATATGTCTAAAAACTATTGTTAGCTTTGTGTTTTATTAATTAAAAGGTGGTGCATAAATTCTATTCCTTCTGAACTGCTTTGTTCCTAAAATGTGCTAAATAAACCAGCTTGACCCAATATTATTCACACAAATGGAATTTTTTCATATTGCATTCGTGGGTTCTCCCTGGGTACTCCGGCTACCTCCCATGGTCCAAGAAGTTGACTGTTAGGACTGTTATCAAGTGTGTGGGTGCATGGTTGTTTGTCCTGTCTGTCTCTATGTTGCCCTGAGATGGACATGTCCAGGGTGTACTCCCACCCGCTGGAGACAGTAAGTCTGTTACATAATGATGGACGTTTTTAACCTGGCTGAATAAAATTAGCTTTGTAATAGTTTTCTACACTGAGCATTTGAACACCGTCTGTTATTACTCATATTTTGTCCACATGTGTCTCCAATTTTTCCCCACAAGTGTATTAATTCTGTTTTCCAACTTTTTATTTATATTTCTTATTATTACTATTATTTTCCCTTTACTCATTTTTCAACATGCTCATTCTTGTGAGGTCGTGATGTGATGATCTGCTGGTGCCTATCTCCATCTGTCTTCGGACGAGAGATGGGGGGGGGGGGGTCACCCTGGAAAGGTCGCCGGTACATCGCAGGGCAACAGGGATAAACAACCACAAACAGGGCAAACAATAACTCACACGCAAACTCAAAGTTAAGGACAATTTACGGAATCCAATTAGCCTAACATTCAGATTTTTGGACAGTAGGAGGAAACCAAAGTACCCGGAGAGAACCCATGCATGCACAGGGAGAACATGATATTATTATTATTATTGTTGTTGTTAATGGTACATACACCCCAAAACCTCTTTAATGTTAATATTTCAATCCCATTCCAGTGCCTTTTTCACACTGTAGTAGTTTTAGTGTAGCCCCCCCCCCCCCCTGCAGTCCGAGACCCGGATCTAATATTCGGAGATTGGTGAGGAAAAAAGAGGCGGGACAGCCGTTAGAAAACTAAAAGCTTCAGTCTCCTGCTATGGCTGCAGCGGTGTGGGCGGAAAGAGGACGCCGGACCAAGGTTCTGCTGCGGACACTTGTAGTATCCAGATCCAATCACGCCGCCGTGAAACCCCGCTATGACGCACTGATCATCGGAGGAGGTGAGAAAACTAACACCGCTTTGGAAAAGAAACTTCTAAGTGGGGATGAAAATAATGCCTTAATCTTCCTGTAAATAGACTAGACTGTATCCAGTGTTGTCTGATCTTGCTTGTGCAAATTTGAACAAAAACATGAAAGCATACTGTAGTTTAAGGCATGCAATCAAAAGGTGTCCAGATGCGAGCAAACAAGTATGTTTTCTCTGCAGGGCACAATGGACTGGTGGCAGTGAGTTCATGCATTTTGTTTCCCAATCCCTGCTGTTAAATCTGCGCACCACTTGGACCATCCAACGAGAGGGTTAAGGTGATGATGTTTGTGTGTAGGCCGCCTACCTGCAGAGGGGAGGGCTGAAGACTGCTGTGCTGGAGCGCAGACATGTGCTGGGAGGAGCTGCAGTTACAGAGGAGATCATTCCTGGTAGGATGGATCTAAACTGGGAGCAGTGCTGGTTCGCCAGGTCACAAGAAACGTTATTGATCCACTTAAAAAAACAACAACTGCAGACTAAGTAGACTGGAACCAAGTTGTTTTCGTATCCACATAACCATCTGCAGAGCTATATAACACGTTTTTTAACTCAGTGAACTCAGCAATAAGCCCAGATTGCACAATGGAGTATGAATCATGACAGCTGTCATAAAAACAAGTACTATATATTCTAAATCAGGCGATTATATTTAGGGTCAGATAAAAAAAATTTAAGCAAACCATATAAAAGAAAGAAAAAAACATAATGGATTATATTATCAAGTACATTATACGCGTTATTGGTTTGTAGGGTCTTGTTTTTTTCCTGCACTGATTTAACACTTTTTTGTGTCTGTTTAGCATGTGTGTGGCGGTTTTTTATACAAAATTAAAATTTCCTTGACTAAATGGCTCTCCAGTAGCATATAAGATAAAACCAACTATCTGTTTTGAGCTGTACTTTCTAGGCTGGTTTCATTTAGTTTCAATAATAAAGAAAAGCTCTGTGTCTGCAGGTTTCCACTTCTCCCGGTGCTCCTATTTGCTCAGTTTGTTACGGCCTCACATATACAGAGACCTTGAGCTAAAGGTATAAACACCCACATCGTTTTAAAAAAATCTTATGTAAGACCATTACATACACTATTGCAATGTAATTAGTAATTCATTTTCTCACCGTCTCTCAATAAATCAGATACACATCTTTGCTTGTGTTAATTACCAATTTGTATGTTCTATTGTTATTTAAATGCAACATAACTTTGAAAATATTTTATTATTATCTTGATATTTAGCATTAAAATATTTATATTATATATATATATATTTATTTATTTATCACCGTCAGTAGAGCCAATTTAACTGCAGTATATTGAACATTTTGTTTATCCATTCACAAATGTGGCCATTCTTCCTGACTTAACTGTTGTGTTTTGGTATGCTTTGTGTCCGTTTCCTATGGGGACACACATTCATTGCCCAGCTTTAACTTCCTTGCTAATATACTTATACTCAATACTTCCAGATACTCTTCTTTTTTCTTAGTCCCATCTATTTTGTTAGTTGCACCAGTTTTTTCCAGCAACAAACCACTCACACAACATGATGCTGCCACCACCACACTTCCCCTGTTGCAGTTGTGGCCATTTTGGCAAAACTTTCCATTTTAGTTTCACCAGACCACACAATTTACAAAATGGATGGTTTTTTTTAGTTTGATCTGCCTGTTAAGTACTGCTTTATGATTAATGGCAGCTTATCTTGTTGAGGTTTTTTTAAGCATATTATGGACATGATTTACTTCAGCCACCATCTTCAAACATTTTTTTTGGCAAAATTTTTAAGGATAGAGAAACCCTCTATTTTCTAAATGGTATGACGGCTAGACAATAAAGTTTTATTGCATTCCTGTGTTTTTCTCACCTCTTTTTCCGTTTTTGGGTTTTATTTGTATTTAGAAACATGGGTTGAAGGTGTACATGAGAGACCCCTATTCTTTCACCCCAATTTTGGAGGAGGGAATGAAGGGGGCTCCACCGAGATCCCTCACCCTTGGCACAGATCTGGCCAGAAATCAGGACGAGATCGGCAAGTTTTCAAGCAAGGATGCTAAGGTGATTTAAATAAAAACTGTAAGAACCAAACCCCTGTGCTGTTCACAACTATAAGTTTTGCTTTATTTAGTTTCTGCTTAGATACATTTTTGATTTCCATTATTTACACACCTTTTTGTCAAATTCTCTTAAATGTTTTTTAGGCTTATCCAGAATTTGTTGCACACCTTGAAAAGTTAGCAAGTGCTGTCCACCCTCTACTGGACTCTCCGCCTGTAGATATACGAGGACTAACAGCCGGATCACCAAGGAAGAGGCTGGCTGCAGCTAAAACACTAATTCCTTTTGTCAAATGCGGTTTGTGGACCAAGGCAGGCAATAAGAAAGATCTGTTTGCATAATGCTTTTTACCTGAGTCAAAAATGTCTTTGTAACTTTACAGGTATGAAACTTGGAGGGAATATTCCAGACTTTTATGAGATTATAACTGCACCAATCATGAAGGTTTGTTATTCAATAACCAAAGTATGTGCTCTGAGGGTTTCTACATAATAACATTTTTTTCTTTGTCAAAGATTCTCACTCAATGGTTTGATTCAGAGCCACTGAAGGCGACATTGGCTACTGATGGCTTGATAGGAGCCATGACCAGTCCTAGTAACCCCGGTAGTGGGTGAAAGACATTTCTCTCTTAAACTGAGCCAAATTAAATGCTGCTCTCTCCAAAATCTATAATATATAATTGTCTTGAAATTAAGGTATGTACTCTTGCACCATGTGATGGGAGAGCTGGAGAAGGAGAAAGGAGCATGGGGTTATGTGGAGGGAGGCATGGGATGTGTTTCTAAAGCTATAGCAAAAGCTGCTCAGTCTTATGGAGTAGACATTTTTACAGAGAAGGTAAGACGGTCCTTTAATATCCTTTGATTTCCCAATGTCTGTGGAATCAGGTTGATTTTATTTGCACTTCATTTTTGGTAGAATGTTGGACAGATCCTAGTTGGTTCAGATGGTGCAGCTAAAGGAGTGGTGCTAAAAGATGGCAGGGAGGTTCACAGTAAAGTGGTTTTATCAAATGCCACCCCCTATGTTACCTTCAAGTACCTCACACCAAAGGTAATACTGATTACCCCCATCTTGTGTCATCAATGCGGAGGACAATGTGGAGCTGAAGCGTCTGTTCTCTCTGCAGGGTGCTCTTTCTGAAGAGTTTCTCAAAGCTGTTGATCAAATAAACTACACTTCACCTGTTACGAAGATTAACGGTAAGTCTGTTCAGCTTTTGGTAAAGCTTTTATGGTATGCTTAGGTAAAGCACAATCCAAAAGGGATTTCATGATATGTCGTCAATGAGGTTTAGATAAGGCTCTGTATAGAAGGCCATTGACCTTCTTATGTACTGTAGACTGGCTTAGCCACTCAGTGAAGTTCTATAGCCACACTTTGATAATTATGAGAAGATTTTTTGGTTTATAACACTGTTGCCACAATACTTTGTTCTAAGCACAAAATCATCTTTAATGCAGGATGTTTTTACCCTCATGCCTGAATTTGGGAAATTTATATGGTTTTAAATAATTTTGCTTCACCCTTTGTAACAATAAAACCCAAAACTCTTCATGAAAGGCTGTCCACAAGGCTTAAAAATGCTAACTTATTCTTATCATTCACTTTAATTTAGCGCAAAGGTATTTTATAGGGTTTTATACAGATATTCTTATCCCTGTCTGCATGAATCTCAAATCATGATCCCCACTACACCAAACCCTTTTCTTAACATAATGCAGCCAGGAAAGAACCATACCCAGACTCTTCATGTAGATTGGTTATAATAGTGTTACATGTCACTTCAAAGAAGGCAGGGAAAACATCATTGTGGCTTGCTTTATAGCACTGCATCTAGCACTTTGCAATGCACTTGAAAGCAGCCACTCCTTTATTTTACGTGGCCTAACACTTTGTAGCTCAGGTATTGTTGCTCCTTGATATTTTGACTTTGGTATAATACAGTTGACTGTGAAGTACTTAGTAATGAGGTAATGTTACAGTTGGACTATATGCGTAGAAGGGACAATTTCACAGTGCCATGCTGGAATCACGGAGCTCTTTAGGGTGATTCATTCCTTACAAATGTTTGTAGAAGCGGTCTGCAGACCTCAGTCCTAGATTTCATACACATGCAGACTAATGAATTAGGTTACATAGCTACAGTTATTTATTTGGATGAGTTCAAGTATGTTTGGTAATATAATGTATATTATCCCCTCTTTCCTCATAAGGTACCAGAAGTTGTGTCCTTCTTTAGACTATAAATCAGAAACATTTTTCATTTCATTCTTGCCATCTGCTTTTTTAGTGGCAGTAGACAAATTACCAAACTTCATGGCATCACCGACTTCAGATGGTAAACCTGGACCCCACCATCAGTGCTCAATACATCTGAACTGTGAAAATGTGGACCTACTAGAGGCTGCATATAAGGACGCCATAAATGGACATCCCTCTTCAAGGTATATGTTTATTCCTCATTATTCTGGCTGAGACTCATTTATATGAATGGATGTATGGATAGAAGTGTGATTTATTTACGCATTAAGGGTACAATATTTTTCTTACGTATCAGATCATTTGACATTGAAGAAATAAAGCCTGGAAAACACATGTTCACTTTATAAATGATTTAGGTTGTTGTGCTAAGATCTTGTCATACCCCATCAACCCTGTAGCCTCTGATGTTTGTGTTTTTGTCTTGTAACATTAAAATACTTAAAGAGACTATTATTTTTATTTATGTGTAGGTTCAATTTAAAGAATATTTTTCATTATAATCTCTATGTCCCTTGAAAAAAAAAAAAAAAATCCCACCCTGGATCATATTATTTTTTCTTTTTCTGTAGACCTATGCTGGAGATGACTATTCCATCGGTTTTGGACCCCACTATAGCTCCTCCTGGCTGCCATGTCGTGTCACTGTTCACTCAGTTTACCCCCTACCACATCAAATGCAGGGAGTGGACGGAGCAGGACCGAGAGGCCTTTGCAGACACTGGTTTGAAACATGCATTACCCTATATTTATGCTTAACACACATCTTGCTTCTAGCTACTTTTAAGCGAGAGTATAACTAAAGCGGACAACTGTTTCTTTTTGTTTTCCAAGAACCTCTTTTCTACAATGAAAAAAATATATATTTTTTTAGATATAGGTGATGTTTTGGTCTTTACTTCAATTTCAGTGAAAAACTCTCTTTGTCTTTTTTTGTTTGTAGTTTTTGACTGGGTGGAACAATACACCCCTGGATTTAAAACATCCGTTGTTGGCAGAGATATCCTGTCTCCACCGGACCTGGAGAGGATCTTTGGACTCACCGGCGGGGTACAGACTGTACATTGCACACATTAGAAACCATTTTAATGTTGAGACGCAGCTCATTTGCTTGACATAGTCGGCTCCTACCTGAAGGGGGAAGTAATTTTCGTCCTGTTGTGTTAGTAGTTAATGGTTATAGACAATTCTACACCAACCTATAAATCATAATCAAAGTCCAGATTCTGATTTTTTTTTTTTCATTTTTAGTTGTGAGTTTTTTGTGTATTAATAAGGAAGTCATCAAACAAAGGACTCTGTACCTGGTTATGTCAAAATCATAATCCAAAAACAAACAATATGACTGTTTTCACAGAATATCTTCCATGGATCAATGTCTCTGGACCAACTCTATCTAGCACGACCTTTGCCCTCACTCTCAGACTACCGCTCACCCATTAAAGGGCTCTATCTGTGTGGCAGTGGCTGTCATCCAGGTTTGCTTTTTTTTTTGGTATAATAAACAGCAGTTACAGAATTATTGTTTTGTATTATCAAGATTCAAGAATCAACAATCAGTTTATTTATATAGCGCCAATTTACAACAGATGTCCTCTCAAGGCACTTTACAAGAAAATAAATGAAAATCAAAGATACATCATAAACAAATCAATTTGAAAAAGTTTCCAATCTAAGGATATGATATGATATCTAATGTTTTTATGTGAATATTCTTGAATAGTGCTTAAAGAACCTTTCAATTTGAAGTGACAGTTTTATTGCTACTTTGTTTGTCTGGTCTCTTAGTTAACTGTGTGATTTTTATGTGGTTGCTGATTCATAGGAGGCGGTGTGATGGGTTCTCCAGGCTGGAATGCAGCGCTCACTGTTATATCTGACCTAAAACGTTACTGACAAATGTGGCAGCATTATCGCTGGGCTCACTAACCACTCCTTTACTGCACATCTATCTTAGTAAAAATAAAAAAATAAAAGTATTCATACCCCTGGGAGTCTCCAACCTAAAAATGTCAGTGTGTTTACGAGGATGCTATGTGATACACTAACATAAAGTAGCACATACTTTATTTAGCTACATGCAGGTTCTTATCAACTCACAAGACAATACAATGCAACCATGTTTTAAAGCAGAGACAGCTTTCCTTTCAACAGATTCTCCGACCTGAACAGTGAGTCCTTCCAGCTCCTTTAAGCTTGCCATGGCCATTTTGGATACTTTTCTGATTATTGCTTTCTGTGCCTAATCTTTTAGTTTGGCTGGAGGTATATCCGTTTCTAAGGTATATGAATAGTTTAAGTTAAAGTCTTTGATTAGCTGTCTTATTTTATGGTTACACTAGCACCTGATTATGAAAGGCATCTCATATCCACCGATCTAGTTAAGCGGAAATTAGGTTTTATAGATTTTCTAGCTAAAAATGTATTGAATTGTACAAGACCATGTTTCCTAAAAATAAATTTTACTACAGTTACCTAAACAATCATGAACAATTTTGTGCTGTAAATTTTTTTCAGTTCTGAAAATGTTTAAATAAATTCCAACTTTGTATTGTTGTATTGTTTGTATTACCAATGTGCTTAATTTTACTTAAATTACTTTTTTATAAATGCTTTAGTTTTTTTCTATTAAAAAGCCATTCACAATAACAACTTTACTTAAGTCATCAATTAATTAGTACATTTTAAAATGGATATTCAAAGCTGTGAAATATACCAAATCACAGAATTGCCGTTTAATATTTCATTTTCACAGGAATGCTTAGATGTAATGTTTACTGTCACAGTTTGTGTGCAACATTTAAAGAACTGCATGGCAAATATATATTTGACCATTGGAATGAATTTGTAAATATGAGATTACATTATTACCTACAGCCTAATTTTCATAGAAACTAGTAGGAATGATGATGAAAAAGAAAGAAAAGATTACGGAAATGATTGAAGAAAATATGACTTATCCGCTACCAATGTTGCTATTGAAATGTTTATCTAGAGATTGCTTGCTATTACATGTATTACTTATATTGTGTAGATTCATATATTTTATTTATATTAAATATTAATACTGCAGTGACCACTTATAAACCAAAGTAAACTAATAGTTTCTATATGTGTAGCGTCTATCTCGTGTTATGTATTGCAGGAGCACAAGAAGGCCTTAGACTTCAGTAGTTATTGGACTAGATACAGGTATAAACTAATTATTAAGGGCAATTAAAAGAGATCAATTAACCTAACTTGGATATGTGCATATTTTGGGATACTTGGAGAAAGTAGCTGAGGAGCACTTACACATGCAGGGTTACTGGGATTCAAATCAATGTTCCTCTCTGCCAGTGTGCAAAGTGACTTTTGGTAATACCTGTGCCAATATTCAACCTGCAGTCAATAATATAAGCAACACATTTCTAAACAATGACATGGTTTTTTTTATGCTATGTGGTGCTAAATCATTACTTTATCATATATGGATGATTATGATGAAGCAGTTCTATGTTAAACATCTGTTCTTTTCACTTAAGATCCTACTTGAAAAAAGTATTACTTTTTGAAAAAGCTTGTAAAAGCCTATTCAAGGAAGTGATTCAGCCATGAAATGAAAAAGTAAAAAATTAAACAATGTCATGTTTATATAAGCATTTTGGATGGCAATGATTTCAGCTTGCAGTAAACCTTTGTTTCATGTCATGATGTTATGATACAATTAATTTTGCTTATTCGTATGTTTTTTATTTTATTTTCAGCATTGTTATGCACGATTGTTATATCCGTTATATCTGTCCTGCGCCTTTAAGACGTCGCTCAAGGCGTAACCAGCGTCAGACGCTTGACGCTCAGGAAGTGGATGAAACCACCAACGATTCCCGCAGATAGAGATAGTCCCATTGCGTGAAAAACGTCTACACGCCAACTTACACCGCACATAAAAAAGACAAACAATAGTGGAGATTCTTTTTTTTAGAGGATAATGCTGAATGGTCGCGCTCATGAGATTCACCAGAGACATATGCCGGCTGTTGGGACTCGGAAGCGGTAAGGAAAAAAAATCGTCCCTCTTTTGAAAACTTTAATGAACCGGTCGGCCCCAAGTTTGGAGTCGGACCGAAACGTTGCGGTGAAGGAACCTCGGGAGCAGCTAGTTAGCGCTACCCTGCTCAGTTTGTGTCGACTACGGATAAACTCATCCGCATCAAACCGACTTAAACGGACTTGGCGAAACAATGAAAACTGTCCATGTCGCCAGTCCCACCCTTTAAAAGCACGCACCGTGATTCAGTTCGCTGTGTTTTGATGTCAACAAATCGCGACTTTCAGCCAAAACGGATTCGGTGGTTTTTATTCACAGTGTTGCTAAATGAGCCTAATGTCAGTTGTGTTAGATTTAAAGGCCGAAATAAAGACAATACGGTCCCTGTTCGCTTGGTATGAAAACAATGCCTCAGATAGCCGCTTTACCCTTGCGTGTGTTTGCATTTAGATAGGAAACAGGTTGTGTGTCTCTCTGAGGCTGTCCT
Source organism: Orestias chungarensis (assembly GCA_032876305.1). Classification (NCBI taxonomy): domain Eukaryota; kingdom Metazoa; phylum Chordata; class Actinopteri; order Cyprinodontiformes; family Cyprinodontidae; genus Orestias; species Orestias chungarensis. Next base: position 884,230 of record JAVLVB010000824.1, read on the forward strand.
AAAGTATGTTCCTCTATTTTTATTTCTTCTAAATGTGATGTCATCTTTAGTACAACAGGATGCATAGTTAGAGTAACTTTAGACACAGTTGATCAGCTAGAAACAAAACTCGACACTCCTGTGGGACACAAATGTTATTGCTTAGGCTTTTCTGCACATCTGTGAACTTGTTTACTGAAGATATGAGCTCTTGTTGCGGATTCTGTGTGTGTGTTTTAAGAGCCCTACTTATAAAAGCAATGCCTGCCAGCTGTTTTTGGTTATGGGAAAATGCAGATAAAAGGCACCTTAGTGGATCCTATAAACCTTTGACATTTTTCTGAAGATAAACAAGCAAGGGAGCAATGATACTCTGTTATTTTGCATTCCAGTGGAAAGAGCTCACCTTTCAACTGCACTGTGTTTTGGGAAGCTTCCCCTCAACAGAGGATCTTTTGTTGCCTATGTCCACCAATATTGCATCACTTAAGTGTTCGGAGGGTATTATTAAACCAAGGTAATCGGATTCAGAGACATTTCAGACATTCATTGGAGAAGTGTGGCAGACTTCAAAACAGCTGGCTTTATGTCCTATGCTTGCTATGTTTGTTCCTGCTGCATTCTTGTTCTTGATTCTTTATCTCAAATTTTTTTTAGATGCAAAAAAGGGAATAAAGAGGCCTGGGTTCCTTCAGCCATAAAACCAATGCAGGTTTCCTTTATTGTTTTAAGTGTTGTCAACGAGAGCTACTACAGCCAGCAGAATACACATAAACATTCAGGGAATCAGGAAGCCCAGAGGCCTTCCATCTTTTTCCTTCCGGTAAAGATCAAGTATGCAGTATAAATGCATTTGAAAGGCAAAACAGTCCATCTCCACGTTTACGAGTCACGACATGAGTCACACACCAAGTATGGATTTGCCATTCTCTGCAACACTTCAGTCAACCAATGGAAGTCTGACACCACAAAGTTTCCTTCAAGGCCATTTGTTTTTGCTTCCTTTTTTTTTTTTTTTGGTCTTGTGATCTGTTTCTGGTTTCTGCTTCGAAGAAATAGCAGCACTTATCCAAACAATAGACTTCGCATTAAAATGCAGTGCCTGTTCGGTATGTCATTTTTAGCCAAGTTTTCAAGAAACTATCGCTTGAAGTGACTGTTTGCGGCATGCCACAGTTAAACCTTGCCTCAGAGACGAATCAATTGTGCCGGGTAGTTTTCCGTTCGGTATTGTTGAGCATTCCTGGTTCTGAGAACGTTTTAACAATAATCTTTCTTGTTATCTCCACCCAGGGTTATTTATTTTTTTTTGCTCTTTGTTGAAGAAGTGGATAAACCTGAAGGCGGGACATGTTTACCTAGCGTCCAGATTGCAGAATGAGTTTAAAACAAAGATCTATTTGAATACTTGTAGAGAAGTTGATTGTGAAACAAATGATTTGAACTGATGTCTGGCACTTGATATAGCTGTTCTTTTTGAAACGATAAACATTTTTCAAACAGCCCAATTTGTGTATCTTGTGATCGGGAAAACGGGGAATTAGCCTTACTTTAGCCAACTCTCCGATTGTTTGCAGCAACCATTGAAAAAAAATTACGTATTAAAAAAACATTAACAACTTGGAAAACCCTGATGTGTGTAACAAGAGTATTCCAACAATTCAGAGTACCCAAGAAAGAAGCACAACAGATTTGAAAAAACACCCATAAAACAAATTAAACTATTTACATATGATATCAAGGGATGGTGACTTTTATTTTCTTTTTCCTGACAGGCCCTGCTGTGCAGCAACAGGAGGAGCCGATGGACTGTGTTGCTGCAACCTCTGACCCATGTCATGATGCCACTTTATCACAGGTACAGTGTCATCCTGACCCAAACTGTGTACTGCAAATGTTATGATATAATGTGTAGACTCGAAGTACGCTACGTGTGTTTTGGCCCAGAATGCATTAAATGATGAGGAGGATTTGAGTGAGGAGGAGAAGGTCAGGCGGAAAGCAGAGAGACGCCGTGCCAAGAGGAAGGTGAGCAAATAACTTTTTCTTTTTTTTTTAATTGATTTTTTTTATGAATGACCGTGTGAATTACTTGTTATTTATGTTTTTTTTTAGAGACGAAGGAAACGTAAAAAGCAAGGGCAGGTCAAGCAAAATAACAACACAGAACAGGTAGCCCCAGTGCTCTCTCTTTGAAGATATTCTAAGTGTTCGTTTTGCTGTTGGAGACTGACCGCACATATGATCGCACGTATTAGGATGACGAAGAGGACGGCGTTGCGGAGTCCGAGCTGGATGACAGCGAGTCCGAAGCAGACTTTGCTGAAGAAGAGAAACATTTAGCCACAATAGAGGAGAACAAGGACACAAAGTTAACTGCTCCTAACAAGCACTGTGTTAGTCCGGTTATGGCTCCTGCAGGACTTGAAGGACAGCAGAAGACAAAAGCCAAGACAACTGAAGAGGTACTGAACATATGAGTCTGTTATCATGCTCTAATGCAGTAGTTTTCAAAGTGTGGTTCAGGAACACATTTAGGGTCATAAATATGTGGGTAATCAACATGTCTGCATTTCAGCAAGTAATGTGTAAAGATAGAACAACATACAAGACATCAACAATTAATATTTTATTTTATGGGTCAGAAGCTCAAAAGCTTAGGAACAACTACTGTAACGCTGTCATTGTTGATACGACTCCAAAAGACTGAAATTATGACTCATACTGGGTGGGTAGTTTTTTGTTAAGCCAGGTGGGATGGATGGAGCATGAGCCATCGGCAGCGTTTGACTTTTTGTGTTTTGTAGGAGCCAGAGTGGGATGTGAGCAGTGCCTTCTTTGCCAATGCTGCTAGCCATATCAAACCCAAAAGATCAAGTCGCAAGTCGAAAGAAAACAAGGAAAACGAGGCCAGAAAAGAGGTGAATTAAATAATTGGTGCTCAACAACGATCCCTCTGTTTTTCCTAATGCCGTGATTGTGTTCATGTGGCTGGACTTAAGGGAGAACAAACTGGATCCTGTCGGTCCTTTTTAGTGCACCTGTGTGTTCGTGTCCATTGTATCGCATGTAACATGATGTAATTATTCTGTTTGCAGACAAATGGAACCGACAACATGAGCAAAAAAAGTGCCTCGCTAACAGGTAGGGTGGTTCTCGCAGAATCTTGAAACACCGGCAATCTTTAGATTTATTTTTCATTCAAACATCAGAAAGGCTTTGAGAAAATCTATTGATTTCCCATTTCCTTATGCAAACATGTCACCCTTGCTCCAGCAACCAAGCCTGCGGGCTCGTAGATTAACTGACCGTTATTCACAGATCTTTATGCCTTGCAGAAAAAGGGATCAAGCTGGTGCAGGAAGGACAGTATGCACAAGCAGGCTGCATGTTTACGGAAGCCATAAAGTGTGATCCAAAGGATTACAGGTGCGTTCTTTGGCCTCAAGATAAAATCTTGCCCGTAGACTGAATTGTTACATTTTTTTGACTGGGGCACCCGATCCACATGCCTTTCTATGGAGTGCTTAACTTATAGTCCCGGTCTGAACTGTTGATCTCTGCAGCTCTGCTAGAATTACTTTGGGCCTCTTAGCTGCTTTTCTGGTAAAGGCCTCATTGGCTTACATGTACTTCAGCTGGACAGATATGAATCTTCATCTCTAGCTGATTGCTTGAATGGTGTCTGGGAGATTTTCACTGCTTGAGATTGTTCTGTTACCGTACCCTACCATGAACTCATCCATAAATTTACACAAGTCATGTCTGTTGTGTTGGTAGGTGTAATACATTTCTGTGGTTTTCACAGAACAGCTGCATTCATGCTGAAATTTAATGACATGAGGGTGAATCTTATTTACTAATTAAGTGACTTGTGAAGACTATTGTGTAATTAGCTTGTTATTTAGCATTATTGAATTAAAGTGGGCTGGATATAAATGGATTCCGCACCTCACATGTTTTTGCCAAACTTCATTTTTCCTCCTGGTATAATTTTTCAGCACTATGTTGTTGTATTCTATAGCATCCTAATAGACCAATTCAAGCTTGTTTTTATAATGTGACATTCTGGCCAGGGGTACTTTTGTGAATCAGAAGCCATTGACTAAAGCATATTCTGATTGCGTAGGTTCTTTGGAAACCGCTCATATTGCTATTACTGCTTGGAGCAGTTTCCTCAGGCGCTGGGAGATGCAGAACGCTCCATTGAGCTGGCTCCAGAGTGGGCTAAAGGGTACTTTCGCAAAGGCAGAGCCCTCCTTGGTATGAAGGTGAGGACAGAGGTGGTTATGAATATAAAAAAAACGGTTATCTCAAACTACGAGCCTGTCTGGTTTAACTTGCAGAATCTTTGAATACTTGTGTTGTAGCGGTACAGTGAGGCAGAGAAGGCTATGGAGCAGGTGCTGAAACTGGACAAAGACTGTGAGGAGGCAGTCAATGACCTCTTTAGCTGCAAAGTCCTTCAGCTAATGGTAAATGAAACTCGTTTTATTATTTGCTAGATGTAACTGGGTCTTATCAGAGCCACGCGCTTCCTAATGTATTTCGGTTCTTCTCAGGAGTTTGGATTTGAAGAGATGCAAAGTGTTTTACTGCTGGACAGATTTTCATCTGTGCAGGCTGCTCTGGCGTCTTGTTCAGATCCAGCAAGAGGTAAAAAAACAAAAACAAAAGAAAACCCATTCAGCTTTTTACATGGCTGACAAACAGTTTTTGTATTGATCAGAATCATACATCTTTCATTAAATCTATTGTGTCAAGCTATATTTTAAGTGTATTTTAGCAGTAGCTTCCTTTTATTTCTGCAGCTGGAGGCCCTGATACATCAGTTGTGCAACCAGGGTAAGTGACCTTTGTTTAAACATCAGTTTATTGTCTAAATGTTTTTTTTTACATTTTATTTAACCACTTTAGATAATTAAACATGTCTGATTTTTATTTTAGAAGCCCTTGTCCATCTCTCTGGGTGGGAAATGTGACCACGGAGATAACAGAGAAACACTTATGGGACCTTTTTAAAATGTATGAATTTAGTGTGGTACAGTATTTCATGCTTCCTCATTTATGGGTTTAATTCAGCGAATGTAAGTAAGGCATCTTGTACTGATGCTGAGAATGCTAATATCGATGATCTGATGTTTGTGTACTGCTCCCCTTCTAAATGCAGGTACGGTGACATAGAGAGCATCCGTGTTCTGCATGAGAGATTCTGTGCCTTTGTAAATTTTAGGAATGCAAACATGGCAGCCCGAGCCATGGAAAAATTAAACGTCAGTGCATATTTGTTGCTACATTTATTCCTTCTTTGTCCATCTATAGTTTTTATTTTGAATTTAAGTGCATGTTTTTTGCTTTTGCAGGGTTATTGCATTGAGAACACGCATTTAGTTGTGAGGTATCCTGACCGCCGCACTCAGCGGGTCCTTCCCATTCCACTTAAGACTTTTGTTCCCGTCCCACAACAGGCAGGGACAGGAGATGGGTAAGAAACATGGTTTTAAACTTTCTGTTTAGATTAGATGTAATACAGTCAGTGTCTTGTGAAAGTTTTCATATCCCTAAAACTGTTCTGCTTTTATGTGATAAACCAACAGTAAGTGGAACACTGTTTTACTTTGATTTCATGAAGGAAATCTTCTGGGGATTAACTGCATTATTACGAGTTCTCCTCTGTATAAATACAACTATGTTCGTGGAGGCTGTTGTAAAAATCCCTGACTGAGGGTTTCAGATGACAGCAGATTGGCCGGGAGGTTTACCTTGCATCAGGACAACGACCTGATCATCCACTCAGCACGTGAATACAATGTTTAAGGACAAAAGATTTACACCAAAGTCCAGATCGGAATCTGTTTAAAGTTTCTGTAACAAGGCTTGAAAATCTGTTCACAGATGCAGTCCATTCAGCCTAACGGCGCTTGAGCTATTTTGTAAAGAATAGGCAAAACTCTCACCCTTTAGATTGTCAGAGCTGGCATAGGTTGTTACCCTTGACTAGGAACAAAGGGACATTACAAAACGTATTGATCCAGGGGGGCAGAGTACATTCTGCAGTTTTTTTTTATGTGTCCATTAAATTATTAACAATTTGTTTTAATCCACTCACATCAGTGCATTACTTCAAGTTGGTCTATCAAATAAAGCCCCTCAAGAAGTTGATACTTTTCAATTCTCAGTGGTAATTCAAAGTACCAAAACCCTAATTTCTTTAGCAATCTGGTCCTTATCTTCTCAACCAGAGTTTTTGCTTTTCTGTTTGAACAGAAGTCGATGTGTTATCTTGTTTTCTCATGTAATCTTCATATTTTTCAGTCTTCGGAGATGTGGTCCAGTTAACGGAGATGAGTGTTACTTCTGGAGAACAACCGGCTGCCATTTCGGGGACAAATGTCGCTACAAACACTTTCCGGACCAGAAAGGAAAGGACCGGAAGCCCTGGCAGCCTTGAACTCCGTTTCCGTAGCTCTGCCTCGGTATTGCTTGGGAAAACAGAGTTACCCCCAAAGCTTGAACTAACAGCATCAGGACATATCTGGACTAAAAATATTTTGGTTAAAAAAAAAACAAAAAAACAACAACTTAAAGGCAGAAGGAAGTTTGGGACAGTTGCTCATTGGATAAACAAAACTTGGAGCATGAAAGTGGTTCTGTTGCCCAAAAGATCCAAATGCTTTTACTAAAAAGTACAAAATGATCCAGAGGGAACAAAAAGCCACACCTGCTGTGTTTCTATCTCTCTTCATCAGAGTTGATAGAAGGGAAAATGTCATGGCTGACTTTTGAGGGGGTGGATGATCATTAACAATTACAGGTTATGACGGTAATTAGGGATACACTAAAGATGCCAAATGCTCAATAACCCCAGTTTGTAAACGCTGCCACTCTCTAGCTGTACTCATTTTCCACACTTGCCCGTATTAAACATAAAGTAGTATTTGGAGTTAGCTTTGTGCCATTATCAGCATCTGACCAAAGACTTAAGGACGGAATTAATAGACATCTCAGTATTCCCAACCTATGCAACTGAATCATGCAGCCTTACTTAAGATCGTTACACCAGGGTAAGTAAATAACTGGACTGAAAGAGAAACGGCTGTGCAGATTAATGCCATAGATAATTCAGTATGACCATGTTCAGACAAAACATGAACTCCTCATCCAATCTGAAAACAGTCCTGCATATCTAGAGGTTGTTATACCTCATTTGGTGAGTCTGAGTGTTTTTTGTTTTTTTTGTATTGAAGAATAGAGGCCTGTATTTTGGCTTTTATTTAATCTGGTGTGTGTGCTGCAGTTCGGCTGGGTTAATAATTCAGTACAAGATCAATCCTTCTACCATATTGAAATGAAGATGTTTAGTTTTGGCAATCAGATGTTTCCACTTTTTTAATAGGTCTAAAAGCAGAAAGTGTCAAACAGATGTTCTTCAACCCTGGGACAAACGGGCATATACAAAAAAAAGCTAGTAATAAGTATAATTTCTGAACCTTTTTTTAAAATCAGTGTTCATGATCTTTGGGCCTCCACATCAGTATTTCACTAAGCTGAAAAATCCAATGGCTTTGCATTACGTATCAACACTAGAAGGCGAATTACAAGATTATTTGGTCACTCACTAAGAACTACAGCTGAAGTCCACACTACATACACTAGTGAACTATGCACTACTTAGGAAGAGTATTTATTTAGCTATTTGAAAATATGCATTTACCTCCTTTTTCTTTTAAACAACATACTTTGCAAACAAAATCCAGATTATTATTTACACTATTCTAAATTGGGCAAGATGCAAAAATAGATAAAAAGTCTTGCACCCCCCTTTCTGTTTATTTCATGTCTAGATCGACGGCCGCTTGGTGAAAACCGCATGTCAGGCTGCACTTCAGCTTTTCTTTTACTTTTTGGTTAGCGCTTGCGACGAAGGAATCTGAAAAACTTTTAAGACGGCATTTCTTTTTAACTCACGCACTGGTTTCTCATCTAACTGGTGTTTAAATACTAAAAACTATACCTGCAGTGCATTAAGTTATTTAGACCCACTATTCGGTTAAAGCATGTTATATTTTAAATTTGTATAAATATTTCAATCTGGACTCTTGATGTTTCTTGCTCCTTGTACTTTTATTCTTTTATTTAGAAATATTTTATAAAAATGTTATTTCGAGTTACAGATGTATGCCAACCAGAGCACTGTGATTCTGTTTATCCACCAAAAACTTTGTATTTTTTCTGTAATGCAAATAAGAGTTTTATATTTAATAAACACCTCTGTCAAATCTGCTGGGTTTTTGTGATTATGTTCATATGTGGTTTTCATGGCCTCCACAAGGTGGCAGGGCTGCACTGAAATGTCACAAACTTGGCTCTCTCACCACATTCTTTGAACGCACGTTTTTCCTTTTTAATCACGAAGAACCGGGATGAGTCTTTAAGTAACTGGTGCTGCTAACATGCCTGCTGGTGTGGGGGACAGCGTGGTTACCCTCTCATCACTCGGAGGACACACTTGTGTGGCCGAAGAGGAGCAATGAGGAGTTGCTCAAACAGCCCCGACATAAGGAAGATGCAGGCAATACTGAAGAGAGAGTGTGGGAAAAAGGGACCCGAAGGGGCCACAGATGACTTTTTAAATAGAGAAACTGCGGCCCGATGCCAGCTGATGTAAACGTGAGAGTGCATAATGCTCCCACATTAGGGTTTCTCTGACAGTGAACTGCTAAAAGTGAAAAACTAGCTCAATTCTCAGGATGAAGTTAATTTGATAAGATTATATCAAATACCCGTTTTGTGCATTTAACACGATTTGAGTAATTTTACTCAATTTCCCAAAAAATCGTTTTTGACTAGAATCATTTCAGGAGGTAAAGTCAGAGCTGCAGGTACTCCATCAGTCTTTTCACGTCAGACCACGCTTCAACTACTTCAAATAAAAAGAATCATCCTTAAGTCATCTTTAAGTGGCACGGTTGATGAATGAAGACGGTCTGTAATATGAACTGTAATTTTGCTTGGATACAGGACACAAATCACCATTTCCCTTGTCGATCACAGATGAGTAAAATGAGAAAACAAATGTCATAACTTCAGTAAAGACTGGAGATTAAGAAAGAAAACTACCGTATAATTACATTTTTTACAACCCAGTGGATAAATCTAAGCTGACCTCAGGTTTTGATACATGCGGTTTTACAAGCTTAGAAAATAGCACAAGCCTCTCTCTGAAGGTAGACTACATCTTTAAGATGGACAAAAAACAAAGATGGCTGCATGTAAAAACGAAAGCTTTAAAAAGGTTACTGGCAAACAAAAGGAACTTCTGCAATGTGTGATATAAAAAAAAAAAAAAAAACTGCTTATTGCACATCAGCCTGGGTAAATTGAATCTACATTGACGTAAGGTGGCAGCATCATGCTTTAGGCTTGCACGTCTCAAGTCGAGACAAATACAGGAGAGTCCTGGAAGAAAACCCCGATGAAGCCGGAGGTTCACCTTAAAGCAGAACAACGACCCTTAACAGCCCAAGCTACAAGGCATTGGTTTGGAGTTTAATTTTATTGCAAAATCTGACTCGATTACACATTTTTGTTGTTGTTGTAACAAGACAAACATGCTGAAGTTGCTGAGTGTCTGAATGCAACCTCTATTTTTTTCCAATTTAAAAGTTAGTCACAATCTTCATACAGCCATACCGACTTTACCACAAAGCTTAACAGCTAATCTTAAGGTATTTAGTAGGCATTAATGTTTGTTGCAGCAGGGTCTTGAAGAAATACTACCTTCTTATACATTAAAATATGAGCAGAATCTATTAATATCCCAACCGCAGAAAGACTGCGTTGCTGTTACTGAAATGGCAAAAGAACAGAACAATTCAAAGTCCATCCATCTCCAGTGAGACACAGAAGAGTACGTCTGTGCAGCTAATATTTACATTTTGGGGTTATAAACTAGTTTTAAATTGTACTTAGCCTATTTTTTTTATTTTCTTAGAATCCCCCAACCCTTTGATGATTCATAAAAACGTGCTAATTAACCTCTCCGTGTTTAACAGAATCAACCTACATTCTTCCGCAGCCAGTTAAAAAGCAGAGGCGTTGCGAAAGCCCGGAGAGACGGCGGCGGGGGTGACCGTGTCATTCGAAAAGGCACTTGTTTATTGTTGGAGAGCATGTATTTATTTCATGCCTCCACAGATTGTGGCTAAGGGCAGAGCTGGCTCGGTTTGTGTAATTAGAGGGATGGAGAGAGAAAGCGTTCTGCCGCAGAGACCTGCTTTCTCAGATAGCTCTTTGATTTCTCTGGGAGCCCTGAAGATCACTCTCACTGTAACCCCCACACCGCGCTGAGCTGCGAGGCGTCTGCTCACCAGCGCGGACACCTGTCCGGTCTAGTTTGTTTAGTCTGATATGTAATGCACACATCATGAGATAAACTGGATACATGCCATCGGCTCTGATAGTTTAAAAAGTCCATATCTGTGTTTCGGTTCTCTTTTCCTTCTCCCCTGTCAGCCTTGCAGATCCCTCTGATTTGGTCTCGCTAATAGGGGGTCTGCTCTTCCTGTTCGGGGTTTAACTGTAAGGGAGGGACCACCACATTGCCACCCAGTGGCACCCTCTCCAGGACACCCAAACACTTCTGCTGCAGCTTCAAAGGGTATGCACATACAGTTTGTGTGTGTGTGTGTAATTACTTTACACGCTGCTGTCTGCAAATCTGCATACAGCTAAGTGCTTAAAATTGTCGGGCCATATGTTTAAGTTCCTGTCATAATTACCATTTTTCATGTCTATGAATAAACCTTGCTTTCTTAGAAGTGTGCCCATTGAGGTCTACCTGAAAACCGAAATACAGTTTATCAAAACAACAGCTTGACGCCAATATTTGCCATGTAGCTAAATTTGTCCAAAATCTTCCCTAAAAAAGCAACAACCCCCAACAAAGCAAACAAACATGTTTGAAGCACCATAGCCTGGTTAAGACCTTTAGTCAGATTTTCAGATGAATCAATCTGGACCTCAACACGCTCAACAATAAGAGGTTATAGAACTGTTGCATACCTCTGGGCCAGGGTGGTAATGCATATTCTCATCGGTCACGTTCACCATGGCTACGGTGAGGGTGCTGCTATTTTGGAGTTGGTGGTTTGCGGCTGTCCCAACAAGGAAATATCTACCCTGTGGCAAAGGGAGCTTCTTTAAGACACTTGGAACTTAGAATTTAAAACTATTCTGGACGCAGAAACCTTCCTGTTGGTTTAACTTACACACGTTTCCCTCCATAACTGGGTCGTTACTTACAGTTGTGTAAGGCATCTATTTAGCCTATAGGAGGAGAGAGGTGTAAATGGCTTACATGTGAGAAAAAAAAGAAACTGTTACTTAAGACAGAAATGTCCATAATATATTTAATAAAAATCATGCAGTCTTACTATTGGAAGGTAAGTTCTCAAAATCGTAAATATCAAAAATATATTTGATAACTTACCTCATATAAAGCCTTACAGTCAACAGTTACAATAAATGCCAAAACCCGACTTGAAAAAGCACTTTTTTGGACATTATATTACATTATGTCTGCAAACCTTGAACTTGATTTGTAATTAATATGATAGACAAAAAGTGGAAGGACAATAATACATATTTTATATATATTTTTTTCTTTCAGATTTTAAAAGTGTGGTTCAGCCTATTGTACTCTAACACACCTAAATAAAATCAACTGCAAGCATGCTGTATTTTGTATAAATAATTTTAACATTTCACAAACAATGTACTACTTTTAGGCAATACATAAATATTGTGACGATAATATCAGGCGCAATATATCCCTCTTTTATTCTCTCTTCGATCTTCATACTGACATTTACCAGGAAAATTTCACAACTATCAAAATGTCGCCAAAAAATGTTTAGCACTCAAAACATTACTTTCAAATATAGATATTGCGATCACTGATATTGCGATAACGATATATTGGTGATAGGTTGTGCGGATCAAATGCAGACTGCTTTATGGCTGTTATCACCTTCTCATTTTAGTGTGTTCACCATAAAAGTCTATTTGTGACGGGGAAAAAAATCTAGACTAAGAGGAGGGAGGTAGTGAAACAAGCAGGGAGGGATATATGGAGAAGGAGGGAAGAGGGAAGGATTGACTGAGGGGAGCATTTAGTAGCCACACTCATTCATACAGTCACTTTCCCCCCGCTGGTGACTTTCATCGCTGAAACATTTTGCTGTCTACCCGGTGAGTGAAAATTAATAATAATAATAATAATAATAATAATAATAATAATAATAATAACCATCTTGGTATAATATTATTTCAGCTACATCCTGACTGTTAAGTTAACTTTAGGTATTGTCATGTAAGTACACGCGTGAGTGTAACAGGTGCTTTAAGGGATCAGTTGTGGTTAAGGGATGAGAAATGTTCTGCTTCTTAAAGCTGATATCTTTCCCTTTAAGTAAGAGTGTTGCAACAATTTAAAAAAATGTAAATCCCATTAAAAAATGTATTTAGCATTCTGTTATGGTGTCAAATATTTACACTGGGGTTTTTACACGTTGTTTGCTCAAGAGGACTTTGCACAGTGTATGTACTTAATAAGGGTTTATTCTTTTGTCATTTTATCCTAAAATCACACCCGCACATATTTTAGTGCATTTTTAGTCATTGTGTTTTCCTGTGGCCAGCCTTGTTTAAAAGTATTTTTTTTGTTTCTCTTTCTCCCTCTCCCTCTCTTTCCATCTGCCCCACTTGTGTTTGTGCAGAAACACTTGTTCAGCACCAGGTTAAAACCTGCGCCTGGTGTATTTCTGTCTGGTTAGTTTGCCTTTAGGGATGTTTATTTACGTTAATTGCCTCACAAAAGCCTGCGGCTTCATCTTAAATTATATGCCCGTGTTTGACACGAGAGGAAAAGTGCTCGTCTGGTATTTCTGGCTTCCAAGGCATCACTGTGTGTCTGCAGCGGCAGTTGTGACTGAACTCAGTAACGTGGAAAAGTCCTATCTCTCTGGTTGTCATCAGATAAGATGATATGTCTGAGAACACAATTCTTGATAACTCACTGCAGCAGTAATTTGCTCGCTGTCTCTTTATATTAAGGCTTCATGTATTAGTTTATGCCAATGAAGTTATTACAAAAGTTAGTGCCCATATCTAACTCAATATCTATAATTTAATCAATAGAAAGGTAAGAATTTGCTGAGTGTCAACCTTATTTTGCCCTCCAGGATCTCTCTTTTAACCCACGATGGCCGGCTCTGTCAGCCTGAACCTCCAGCTCTTTCTGCTGCTGACCCTTAGCTCCACCTCAAGTGCTGAACCTCGGAGGACCACAGACCTTCAACGCAGAACACCCCGTGCACCGGCCGCCAAGGTTCGTCTCGCAGGCAACTTTGTGCACGAGGTGAACGAAGGGCGCGTGGAGGTGCTGCACAACAACACCTGGGGCACCGTTTGCGACGATGAGGTGGACATAAACCTGGCGAACGTGGTGTGCAGGGAACTGGGGTTTCCAGGATCGGTCACGTGGGCTCACAGTGCCAAGTATGGAGAGGGGACAGGTGAGGGCACTTTAACGGCAAATTAAACCTGTACTTTAAAGGTGACTGGAGCCAATGGAAAGTTGTTTAGGCCCCTTAGACAGTATTTAGTTTGTGGCGGCCCACTTCCTGTTTAATTTATAAAAAATTTGCCATAACGAAAAGGTTATTGAGTTGAAATGACACCAATATTTAGTGCATTTTGTTTTTATTAAAGAAAAAATGTGTAACACTTTCAGAATTCGAAGCAATTGAATATCTTAAACCTAAATGTAAAAAAGAAGAAAATTCTCTGTTTTACTTCATCATTTTGTGTCATATTTTGTCATTGACTGGACTGCTTATTAATCATTTAATTTATGTTAGGAAAGTTTTACATTTGTAGCAGTATATTGTATTATTCTTTAAACAACAGTTAGTTGGAGGAAATATGCTGATGTCTTTTCTTTTGTTTTTATGAGTAGAGTGTTAAGCATGTTAAGAAATGTCTAAAAGCATAGTGCGGAACTTCTTTTAGCACTTTTAATATACTACCTGCTTTTTGCTTCGAATAGAAAGGCAAAAATCCTAGCCATCGTCAAACATACATTTGTTACAACACAGGAACTAACTAATTAGATAAAGAATTTAATTCTGAGTGTGTTTACTTAATATGTTCTTCAACTTAAAATACAAATAAAAGATAATTGAGTGAATCAAGCAGCCATTAGCACAATAACCCATCCAGACGTTGGAACAAAAACATTAGCCCCAAACATTTGTACTGAAATTTTTTTTTTTGTGAAGCATTAACACTTTTGGTTTCATATATATTTTTTACTGTATACTCAATTTTCAAAGTTGAATTAGGAATAATTTACAATAATTAATGGTTAATTGACTTCATCAGTCGTAATTATTTTGCTTTAAAATATTGCTTTAATCCTAGAACAAATTATGGCCAGTGATATTTTCCTACTTAATAGCAAATATCTCAAAACAGAATGTCTGCTATTTACATAACTAAACTATACTTTATGACGTATTGTTTAACCTATTGCAAAAACGTATCCCTGCAAGTTAACAGAGATCCATAGTTTGGTGCTTAAACGTCTATTACATATATCTAAAAATGTTTGGATTATGGATTTTTACATTTGAGGTGTCATTTTTCTTGTTAGATTTCTGTGTTTCTGTGTTTCTGTGATACTTTTTCTCGTACAGGAGGTTGCCAGCAGTGGTTAAAAGTCTTTGACATTCAAAATAACTAACATTATGAACCAAAAAAAGAAAATCTGTGTAATTTAAGTCTAAAGCTTGCTATGGTTGATTGATAGGCCAGCAATGAAAGATTAAAGAAAGAAAAGAGGCATTTGTTGTAGAAAAATCTCTCTTTTTGCTTGCCAGCGTTTGCAACCTTTGCGGTGGTTTATGGAAATTCTTTAGCAGGAGCTTTAAATCCAAATTAAAGAGAATGTTGAGTGAATTCATGGAGCTGAATCTACAATCCGCTGCCTTGTAAAATACTGTGTATCTGCTGCTGAACACACTGTTTAGATGCAACCCTAAATCAGCCAGCCCATAAACATCAAGTGTTTTTAAGCTACTGATTTAAATTGTTGTGTAAAGATGCATCTCAAAACATTGCATGGAGCAATCCTTTTGAATAACTTTATGAATTATACTTCCACAAGGTCCTATATGGATGGATAACGTACAGTGTGACGGCTCAGAGAAGTCCTTGAAGGACTGCAAACACAACGGTTGGGGGGTAAATGACTGTAAACACTCTGAAGACTTAGGGGTTGTATGCACCTCCGAGCGTAGACTGGAACAATCTACTTGCAGAGGTTACACTACACCAGTCAGGCCTTTTGCCAACACTGCTCCTCAGTGGGGGAGTATCGTGTCAACGCAACGGCATCAAGGAAACAGATATTATGGAAATGGTCATCCTTATGAGATCCCACGTTTCCAGCGGCACCACCACTACCAGGTACTGCATATTACAGCGTCTGCCCATTCTCTTTTGTTTTCTGAGAAAGACGAACGTTTATGACGACCTCTCTCGTTAGGGTCACAGCAAAGTGCAAATTGAAGAGGTCCGTCTGCGTCCCATCCTGTCGGCTACTAAGAAGAAGAGCATTATGACAGAGGGCGTAGTGGAAGTGAAGCATGCTGGGAGATGGAGGCAAGTCTGTGATCTAGGTTGGAGTCTCAACAGCAGCTGGGTGGTGTGCGGAATGCTTGGCTTTCCAGAGGCCACTCAGCACAACGTGAAGACGTACAAGTGAGTATGAGAGTCTCTCTTCAACAGTTTGGAGGGGTAATTGTGTTTAGAAGAGCAACCTGCTGTGTAACTTAACCTTTATTATCTACAGAAATTCGAACCCAACCTGCAGAATAAAAGCATAGCAGTATCACCTCGTTCAGAGCTGCTTTGACTAAATGATTTGCTTTAGGCTTATCTCTCTCACCCAGCCTCTTCACCCCATTTATACAGACTTAGGATGATGATAAAAGGATCCCCTTCCCCTCTCCATTGCCCTTTCTCTGCCCCTCTCTCTTGGCAAACCACCCCTGCACACCTCATTGCCTTTCTGTCACATCTTCGCCTTCTCTCGTCCTGATGCTATCTTCCTCCTGTGGCTCTCAGACAAAAAACAGCACTTTAACTTTTAGATACCCATGCTGAGGGGTAATATCTGCGCTGATTGTGGTGTAACTGTGCCATCGATATCACATGTGACTTAGATAACTATTGGAAAGTGAATTACTGGTTAGTGTGGAAGGACTTGTCTTATTAGCAAGGGATCCTGTTAAAGTACAGCTCACTGTAACATCCAAAATAATAATTACAATAAACATTTATGTGCTAAGGTATGTATGTATGTATGTATGTATGTATGTATGTATGTATGTATGTATGTATGTATGTATGTATGTATGTATGTATGTATGTATGTAAGCAGAAAATCATTGTAATTAACAGGGATAAATGAATGAACAAATCAGTCTGCCTGTAAATAATAGTTATAATGTGTTTTTACTTTAAACTTACTCAGAGAATGTATTCATTATTACTGTATAACCCATTATTTAATTTTCTTACTCAGAAAATCAGATTATTAATTAAAATTTAAAAGTATTGCTATAAAAAGAAATTTGGACAAAATTTAAATACAGACATTTGGGATAAATTAAAAGTATACCTGCTTAAGGGTTTCATTTTTAAAAATTACTTGTAGTCTGACAAACAAGTCCCATCAGAACGCATATTCTGATTTTGTGAATATAGCTATAATAGGTACAGCTGTGTGTTTTAGGCCTTTATTAATACAAGCATCTTGAAATATTTAGCTCTAGCAGTAAATTAGATATATAATTTTAAAAAATGCTAAAAAGTCTCCAGAAAATTGCAAAATTATAATTCAGTTTAGTCAGCAGTTTTTAATAAAGCCATTCTTTTCCAGGCTAAAGCGACATGTTTGCTTACAAAAAATGTCATACCGGACATTTTCATAAAAGGTTATATGAAACCTCTAATCCCACATGTCTTTTGAATTGTGTCTTGATGTCTCTTTATTTCTTTGGCAGTGATTAAAAATGTCCTACTTGCTGAAAGAATTTGCATCATGTAGTTTGAGAGAGACATCTAATTAATAATCACATGGTGACGACACAGTAGAGGTTTTCATCTGGAAAGCAGTTCCTTTAACAATTTGGCTGTGTTTTTTTAACCAAACTGTTGACACCCTAAACGTACATGCAGATTCTGGATTTGATTTATTTGTATTAGATTACAGGTTTAACTATAAGGGGAGTTTTATTCTTTTTAAAGACTTGTTAGGATCTTTGTTTCCTTTACAAGCTATTCCAACTAGAAGAACCTCCCACACTGAAACTATTTCTTAATTGTCTTCATATAAAACAACCTAGTCTGTTATTAAAATATTACATTATTGGGAACATCAAGACTATGTAACAAGTTTCGGGTCTTATAGAAAACAATCATGTGACATCGAAGGTCCTCTTAAGAAAGGGGTTTACAAGCACAGCATGCCATTGTTCAGGCTCTGAACAGGATAATTTATTACAGTATGGCTGAAGTGCAGGTGTTAACGCTTCTGTCTCTCAATTCTGTTTCTATTCGCAGACAATACGTGACAGCAAAGATGCAGAGAGCAGAAATGAGACACATAAGTATTATCTAGGAGGAGAATAGGATGAGTAGATTTTGTACTGTAGCATTTGAGTAGACATTTGGCAACCTACCAAGGTGAAGGAGATGACTGATGAGCTCAGTATAGCTGTAGCTTGAAGGTCATTAAGGCAATACCAAGAATCTGCTTACTCGATGTTTTAAGATGTAGCTTTTAATCTTTTTTTTTTACCAAGGGTCAAGTAAAGGAGCTTAGGTAAAATGACATCTGCTACATTTTTAGGATCCGACCACAAACAGTGGATAATAGTTGTTTTAGATAAATATATAGAGAAAGGTTTAGACAAACTTATTGTAATATTTTGAATTGTTTTGAGTATGTAAATTTTAGAGCTTTAAAATTGCAGCCACGATGACTTGTTACCTCTATGTATGCCCGGTCTGCGAATGACCGGGTGTTTTGCTGAGGTCCAAGGCTCTGTACCGGTCTGAATCATGTTTACGTGTTCGGTTCCAAATCTATACCTGGTGCAGACTCTACGGATGCTTATTTTCTCCCTCTTGATATGTGTTTTTAACTCCAGACTGGTTCTCAGAGTACAAAGGCCCTATGTGTTTCAGCAATAACATTTTCCAGTGTTTAGTAGTTTTTTTATATTTTTTGTAAATGGCAAGGATTGCTAGAAACTATAAACCGGCATATATTGGTCAATCAGAACAAGAAAAATTAGAGTAAAAGCTTCCTTTCAGGTTCTAAAGACACTTGGGATTGTATTTAGCCATGACATTCCCCACAAATTCTACTACTAACAGACCATTTCAGTCCATTCTCAGAAATTCTGGACGCTGCCATGTTTCTCAGCTCTGTGTGTCTTTTGGATGAAACTCTAAAGAGGCTGTAATTACAAGTTGGTCAGGACCAAAGCTCTTCTTGGTTTCTGCTGAGGGTGAAAAACACCCCCAATTATAGCTGTGTGTGTGTGAGAGAGTAAAACAGAGCTGGCTACGAAAGTAGAAGCGAGTAACCAGAGCAAGAGGGAGCCTAGGGAAGGAAAGAGCGCTAGAGTCTGACATGTGAGCTTTTTCGCTTGCGCCTGTGAAATACAGCCAATTACAACTGAAGTGTGATGCACCGTCGGCTGCGTCAGCGGCTGTCTGTCTTGCTCTGTCACCATAGCGATTTGGGGGTTAACTGGCATTTGTTTAATTACCTTTCTGCGCAAATACTCCTATGATAAGGGTATCATTTTCAGGCTGTTTGGTGACATTTACGTGTCCAAATGTGTTTTTCCCGTCTGGTGTCAGTGTGATCCTCCTAAATGACCTCTCTAATTTACATTTCCATCTTTTAATTATCTTATGCATTCCAGTGGCTCTACTTCTGGTTTTGCAGGTGTCTATTGAAGATTGCTTTCCAAGCACAAATGAAGAGGCATAATTTAAATCATCTCTCTCTGATCCGATATATGGATACTCAAATTAGTCTGAAAATTCTGACTCCTAGTACATTTCATTTAGCATCCACAAGTAAATAGCTGTAAACAGTGCTAACGCAATTTTATACTAATTATATGATATTATCATATAATTTCTAGAAAATTGTCTTTTATAAAACTGCATGCTTTTAAAAAAATCTAATTGTATTTTATGATAAACCACTATTAAAAAAAGATTTTAACAAAATTTGAAAACATCTGACATGATAGTTGACAAGTTAGTACTTAAACTTTTCAAAAACTAATGCCTGTATTCAAGCATTTAAACGGAAAATTGCACAGAAGGGAAAGGTTTAGTAGGAAAAAAACATGTGCATCAGGAATGGGGATAACCACAGCCTTGAGACAATTGTGATGCAGGCAGATTCAAGAGTTTTAGAATGTTGACTACAACTTTAGTCAGTGCTTCGAGGGCCAAAAACATACAAATGAATCAAGGACGCAGGCTGCAGCTGCTTCATTACTTGTGTAAGCCACTCATGAACCAAAGATGCCCGAAGAGTGTCTGTTTGGCTGTGGCATAAAGCACTGCAGTGTTGCTCAAGTACATTTTTTGTCCTACTTTTATGATCTAAAAATTAATCAAATTTTAAGGTAAGGAGACTGTCTCTTCTGACATGAAGAGAAACCAACACCTAGTTTCTTGATGTTCAGTTTCAACACACTGCTAGTGTTGGTTAACTGTTGATTATGATGTTCAAAATCAGCATATATATCAAGACATTTTACTTCGGTTAATGCTTCTCTCTGCTGACAAGTTTTATGAAGATGCTGGCTTCTTTTTTCCTCCAAAGCTTGGCCCTTGCTCACTCTGCCAAAGCTCCACCTTCTTTAAGGACTATTATATCACCAGGATGCTAGATGCTAGTAAACGTGCCTGACATAAACTCCAAAGATAACCAATAGACAAGCTAAATGCTTCTATTAAAGCTGGACTTCTATACCAACTCAACACAGCCACAAGATGATTTTTCCCATGCCATGCTGCAATGATTCAGTGATTTATGCAAGAGAAGCCTTGAAAATGTATTGATTTTTACATACTTTACAATGCATGGGCATAGTTTTAGTAGGTCAAGATTATAAAAAGATTTTTTATGTAGATAAAGTACAATAATTTTGATAATATAGGATATTAAATTTTTCTGAGAAACTTACGTTTGAGTTTTTTAGTTGGTGCATCAAAATTACAGAAATCTGAATTCTGGGATCCCGCGCTTGTGGTGCAGTGAGTGGAAGTGTTGAGCACAATTATTGAAATAAATATACTTTTTAATGAAGCATCCTTAATATTTTTTGTTTTCTGTGACATATTCTTTAAGATAATACCGTCAGCAAGCATATGCAACAAATAAATTGTTATTCAACTAAGGCAGTGTGAGCCGTAACTTGAACTATGATGAAATTCTTTTTTTATTCTTTTTAGCAGGGCTGTTAGAGCCCCTTTCGTTAACTTCAGCTTTTATAACAAGTGCTGAAGAGACATTTTCCTTAAACAAAGCACAAGTAATAGCTGTGTGTTGATTGCAGTGATGTAGAACTTCAAAAGCAATGTTCTCACACAATTCCCACTTCCCGTTACAACTGTATGCACAAAAGCTTGAAATGAATGAAATCCAACATGTGCGTAATTTATTCAAATGAAAGACCAGAACGTAACATTTACAGCCTGCTCTTCTGAAGAGGAAAAACGGCTTGCCCATTTGTCTGTGGTGAGGTCACAAACAAGTCACAGACGTTGTTGCATCCTGGGAAGATGTGTACATGCACACTCTAAACTTTCTATTAACCACTGCTGCATAGCCACATGGGAGACACATTTAAACAATTTTACTAGAGTCATTTAAGATGCTGTAAAGAATAAGTGCAAAGCTCAAAACAGTTGGCCAGTCAGAGGTTGCTGCAGGTTTATCTGGCATTAGGCTATCCCATCTAAGGAATAAATGCTTACTATTCTTTCAATTTAACTTAGATTGGGCAGTTTCACTAGTTTTATTTTGTTTGGAAATCTTTAAACTTTTAGCCTGCGTTTAGGTCCTGGAAACTAAATGCATGGTTTAAATGGACCTTAAAAATAAAAGCATGCTAAATTTATAATAATCCTGAAGTACTTTTTGATTAGCTTACAAGCTAAACAATTCTGATGTCTCAAGGTTTTTTTACTGACAGATTCAGGAAACAGGTTAGATGTTTCTGGAAAGTGTGTATTCAGCCATCCATGACTTCATGCAACTGTCAAACATGACAGTATGTAATGGACAATCAGCCTCTTGATTCTAACACCCTTAGTCTATTTTTCAGGGTTTGTGCTTCGACTTTTACAGGAGAGTGTGCAGTCTCATGTTAGAAACGCAAACATTGGCTTGCTTTTGCTTTCATTCAGATAAACATACATGTGTTTGTTTCTCCGAAACCGGAGAGTAACTAAAAACAGCCTGCCAGGATGTTTTAGTGAACATTTCTTTTAAGTGTTTTTCACTGAAATCTCTCACAACATGCCGATAAAAACACAAGTTGTAACAGTATGATGTATTCAAAAAAGTTTTAACAGGTGTTGTGTTCTTACTTAATGTACGTCTAAATATGCTCTTGTTATAGCAAATGCAATTTTTGACCTTAATAAAGTATTGAACTTCCCTATATTGACACGTGCTTGATCCAATCTCATTGTACAATGTGTATAATGACAATAAAAAGATTTCTATTCTATTCTATAATGCTGGTTTGCCTGTGCATGTGTACGTCTGTTTATACTTTAGCCAAAGTTTTTTTTGCAGAAGGAAAACGGCCTTTGCAGTTGTCTGTGGACGAACTGGCTTGGGGCGAACTGCATCTACTCTTTGTTTCTTTGCAGGGCTTTCCTCATCGCTGGCCTGAAAAGCGAGCCAGTTTAGCCAGTCCGTAAAGCGTTCTTATGGTCCTGCATAGCGCCACAGCTTTTGTTTATATATTGAGCTTGTTTGAAATAATCCTTTTCAGAAACGGACTGGGTCACTGAAATTGCATGCAACATTTTTTTGGATTGTGTGGGGTTTTTGAGGCTTTGGATTGTGTGGGGGTTTTGAGGCTTACAGTAGGTTAAGTTCAACTTTGGCTGTGTTTGTTTTTTTCCTTCATAGTTGTCGTGTATAATTTTGGCTTCACGCAATGTCTAAATCAATGTTATAGTGTTAAATACAGAGAGTGTTGATTATTGTTATAAAAATAACTATATTTTTATTCACAGCTTTGTGCACAACTAACTTTGATTATGTGAGAGCATGTTTACATAATGGTACAAATGTAAACATAACTTTTGTTTTTGATTGTTTGCAGGAAAATATGGGATACCAAGGTTAAAGATCCATCAACAAGGTAAGGAACACATTCACATGAACTGATGGGTATTCTAAGATATATGAAGTTCTAAAACAGATCTGCTTTGTTTTGCAGTTTTTTGTTTGTTGAACTCCAACAAACTCTATTAAACTTTAAGTGACTTTAACTTAAAGTCATTGCCTAATCCAGGTTTCTCAGGTGTTGTGCTGTCCCTCCAGTGAGTTCTGGTTCTGAGCCAGGGTGTTTTCTCATGATCTGTAAAACTAAAAAGTCTGATCTGATGCCTGAATCACCTCAGCTGAGTATTTAGAACTCTACTTTCTACTTAACTCCAAATCCATGGTTTTTTACCGTATCACCGATGCTGAGATCAGCCATCCAAAGCTGTTTTTTTAAGCCTAAATCCAGAAAACTCTTTATACTGTTATGATCCACGTGTCGCTACTATATAGTGCTGTTACTATGACCGTGCAATATTTTGGTTGTTTGGTCATCATTGGCCACAGGATTCTTGCTTGAGTTAATGTCTTACTAAGTCTCATTGTTTGGAGAATCATGAATGCTGACCTTCACTGAGGTGATGTGGTCTTCAGTTGTTTAGATGTGATTTAGCATTTTTTGTGATTTTCTGTTGTAATTATGTCTCTTCTTGGAAGGTTTATGACTGTTCCATGATTTCTCTATTTGTGGTCAATGGCCCCAACTGCTGTTTACCAGAATCCCACTGATTTCATCAACTTTTAAAGCACTAACTCGGTCAGGTTTCTAATCTGTTAAGGGTTTATGTGTTGCTTTTTAGGATGTTGTAGACTACTTTATTTAGCCCCATTTTTTGACAGTGTTGAAGTTTGGATTCCACAGGTTTAGGAGTAATCAGGCCAGGGTGTCGCTAATGAACTCAGCCGAAATCGTTATTCACAGTTACAAATATTTCATGATTTAAGAGGGCGGTCAGTTTTCCATATAGAGTCTTGTTAGTTTGGATAATTTTTACCTAATAAACAAAATTGTCATTTGGAAAGTGCTTTTTTCTTTTACTCAGATTTAGTTTCCATAATATTAACATTTATTTGAGGGTAATTTAACATTTAATGTTTCCACAACACTGTATGAGAGGACTGGATCATAAACATATCATATTAGAGATAAGCTGTTGTTATAAATATACACAAATATTGACATTATCAGGCTGTGCAGAACTTTCAACAACATATCACAGGAGCCTCTATTTGTCTTTCCAGAGTAAGTCTTATGGCAAAAAAGAAGGGATTTTGGGTGGAGAAGGTCCACTGTTTGGGCACGGAGAACAGCCTGTCAGAGTGCCACTCTCAGCTGTCAATCCCCGGAAGTCCAACTCCTTGTAAGAATGGGCAATTTGCTGTGGCCAAGTGCATACCGGGACCTCAGTTTGCTCGCATCTCCTCTGGAAGACCCCAGGCTCCTCATCCAGTGGTGGTAAGATTAATGACGTTGTATTCCTGTTAACGCTGTGTCCATCTCTGGATAAAAACATTTTTTTTGTTTTTTTTTGTTTCAACCCTCCACAGCCTGTGCGTCTCAAAGCAGGTCCCAGGTGGGGTGAAGGCCGTGTAGAGGTTCTTCGAAATGGAAAATGGGGAACGATTGTTGATCACTTGTGGGACAGAACAGCGGCTAGCGTAGTTTGCAGAGAGCTGGGTTTTGGTTCTGCTAAGGATGCTCTTCATGGAGCCTTTATGGGCCAAGGTAAGAGACAAAACATTTAAAACATTTTGAAAATAAAAAAAATAAAGTTAAAGATTTAATTCAAACATTATAAGTCAAAAGTTTCGTTGTTTAATGCATTTATCGTGCATCATGGTATTTCAGAGAAGACAGGGCGACTTTTGCTTATCTTGTTCTTATCGCAGACACCGCACCGGTCTGCCCTGGCTGATTAGATAATGTGCAGGCATGTCTGTTCACCTTTTGTCAATGTGTTGTACCTTTTGAGCTGAAAATGTGTTTATTGCCGGATCTCCTGGTGTGATTATGTGCCCTGTTCCAGTGGTACCAGCTGCCCAAACACCATATGCATGTGTGCTCACGCACTCACACAAAAAAAGCTATGGTGGTTTATTTTGGTACTTGGCAACTTAACCTAGCGACAAAATCTTGCAAGATGCAAGCTAGCTTTTCATTTACTCACTCAGCGCTTGATATTTTTCTCTTCAATTTGAAATGTCCCGCTTCTGTGTCACCCACGGTTACAGTCAGTATCCAGCTGTTCCAGTGGTTTCCCCACCCTTATGTTATGTGGGAGAAAACGGCTTCCCCATGTCTCAGGCTACCAGGGTGTAGTCTGAAAACATGCTGAACGAGATGAAATGTGGAATTATATTCCACTGCTTTTGCTGTTCAGAGCATCAAAGCAAATGTAATTTCATGTTATTTCTGTACATGTCATTTGTGCTGGCCTTTTCAATGAACCGGCAGAGCTTAAGTCTAAAGTCTTCCAACATTTTGTCAACTTCATTTTGACATTTGCCTCTGATAAGTCCTTTGGTACATGTTTAGAAATTAAGGGGATAGTTCAGTATTTGTTAAATGGTATTTTGTTTCAAAGTTCTTCCTGTTGTATGAACTTTGATTAATTGGATCACAACGCTACTCTTAGAAAGTACAAGACCAAATCAGAATCCTTGTATTAACGCTTTTACCCTTCCTCAATCTTATCTAAACACTATGGCAGAACGAGGCACAGTTCAAGCTTGGACTAGTGAGATGCAGTCTGTTTTGCTTTCACTAGGACAGTTGTAGGAACCACAAAAAAGGCAGAATTAAACAGACCCCAGGTCTCTTTGATTTCCATACCTGAAACCACAAACTGAGTTACTTTTCTGCTTTTCTTTGGGAAGCTCTTTTTTCTTGGTCTCTGTCTAACATATACATTGCTATTTACAGTAACTAAGGTCTTCTCACAGCTTCCTCCTTATAACTTGTGGGCTGTGAATTTACACAGTTTATATGACATAATGTTTCATCAACACATGCCGATGTGTCACTGAAAAACTCAGCAATATACTTATTGCATGCATTACTTCATTGAGTCTTTAATCAATGTTGTAGTAATAGTTCTTCATAATAATTTCTAATAGTCAAACACATAGTTGATTAATAGGTTCTATGCAGAAAGCAGTGTGCAGTTAAACATACCTTGAAGAAATTTTGACTTCTCTTGACATCTCCTTTTTCCAATGTAATAAATATTCCAAACCAGAATTTTTTTTAATTCAATAATATTCCCATATTTGAATAAGTATGGGGATGAAAACCCCATACTGAACCCTTAGATCCATCATTAGATCCATGGCTTTGTAAACTGGTTACATTTATAGACTGTGACAATGCTGCTTTTTGGACTGATTCTAAGCAAATGATCAAAAACTGGGATTTAGACATACAGTAATAAATTAATATGAATGCAACACAATATTAGGAAAACTAAGGACATGTAATAATATTGATGAATGTCAAATAAATATACAGAAAATTAACAAGTGTTACGTTTTTTGCTTGGATTTCTAAATATTGACCCCAAAAAAATAAGATAAATAAGGAAAAAAAAGTAATGACTTTTGGCTAGTGTCCTACAGGGGTTGGACAATGAAACTGAAATACTTGTCATTTAGTGTTGGAGGTTTCATGTGTAAATTGGACCAGCCTGGTGGCCAATCTTCATTAATTGCACATTGCACCATTAAGAGCAGAGTAGGAAGGTCTAGTTAACAGGGTAAAAGCACAGTTTTCCTCAAAATATTGCAATGCACACAACATTATGGGTGACATACCAAAGTTCAAAAGAGGACAAATTGTTGGTTCACGTCTTGCTGGCGCATCTGTAACGAAGACAGCAAGTCTTTGTGATATATCAAGACCCACGGTATCCAGGGAAATGTCAGCACACCACCAAGAAGGAAGAACCCCATCCAACAGGATTAACTGTGGACGTAAGAGGAAGCTGTCTGAAAGGGATGTTCGGGTGCTAACCCGGTAGTATTTAAAAAACATAAAATCACGGCTGCCCAAATCACGACAGAATTAATTGTGCACCTTAACTCTCCTGTTTCCACCAAAACTATATATCGGGAGCTCCACAGCTCCGTGCTGCTATAGCCAAACCTTTGGTCATTCATGCCCATGCCAAACGTCGGTTTCAATGGTACTAGAAGCGCAAATCTTGGGCTGTGGACAATGTAAAACATGTATTGTTCTCTGATCCACCTTTACTGTTTTCCCCACATCCGAGAGACTTACGTTGTGGAGAAGCCCCAAAGAAGCATACCACCCAGACTGTTGCATGGACAGAGTGAAGCATGGGAGTGAATCGGTGATGGTTTTGGCTGCCATCTCATGACATTCCTTTGGTCCAATACTTGTGCTAGATGGGTGTGTCACTGCCAAGAATTACTGAACCATTCAGAGGACCATGTGCATCCAATGGTTCTAACCTTGTATCCTGAAGGAGGTGCCGTGCATCAGGATGACAATGCACTAATACATACAGCAAGACTGGTGAAAGATTGGGTTGATGAACATTAAAGTTAGAAGTTAAACATCTCCCATGGCCTGCACAATCACCAGATCTGAAAATTATTTAGCCACTTTGGGATGTTTTGGAGGAGAGAGTCAGGAAACGTTTTACTCCACCAGCATCACTTTGTGACCTGGCCGCTATCCTGCAAGAAGAATGGCTTAAACTCGCTCTGATCACTGTCCAGAGCTTGACTTGTATATGTCCTTCCCAAGATGAATCAATGCTGTATTGGATTTAATTCAAAATCTCTGGAACATAAACATTAAAAATTAAATTAGTTAACGTTTTCCACTCAAATGTTTAGAATTTTATAAAATGACATTTGGTTCTCAAGACCCATGAAGTTCTGAATGTGAAAATTCAAATAAACCCTGTCTGATTGAAAACATTTGCATATGCATCCAGTTGTATAAATCATGGCGCTTTTGTCATCCCACTAAAGTGGGATGACTTTTTCTCATATCATATAAATGTCAGGAGTATGATAAGATTAATCAAATATGTAAATCATTTAGTATTTAATTTATTATAATAATACTACTACTAATAATAATGCTAATACTGTTATTATATTATTGTATTTGGTATTATTTGGATGATGACTGGGGGAAGAATATGGAGGGAAAACCATCACACTCTTTTACTGAATGTAAGTACAGTACAGTACAAATTTGTAATTAAAAAATGTACTTTTTAACCACCAGGATGTTCATTAATATCATCAAGACAGTGATTTTTGTTTAGAGTTCCATCCCATAACTTAAAAAGAAATCAAGCAAAACATGTTTTTGGTAAATACTCAATTTACTATCATAATCATCATCACCAAGACCACCATCATCATCACTGAATTAAGTTACAGGAACAAATGTCTCTGTTAACTTTCTGACTAACAGTGTTATTGTTACAGTTTAAGTTTACCATTGAGGTTCAAGATATTCGCTCTATTGTAAACAGATGGGACCAAAGCACCATTGCTGTGTGTTTGTTTGTATTTTCAGTAGTGTATGGGTGGTTTCTGGGGATTTATTTTGGGGTAAGGTTCAAAGACACCACAGGGCAGTTCATTCTGAGGCTCTCTTTCATGAGCTTTTGCCTCAATAAGTTAAACACTAGAAGATGATATCAGGTTTTGTGGTAGATAGATGTGAAAGTAGGTAGGAATCTGTTCTTTTTATACATTCGGTGTGAACCAATGCGCAATGACCACTGTGCAAGCTAGCCTACAATCTGTTAAAATCAGCACAGAAACAGATCAACTTAGGCTACAATCTAGTCTTAACTACCTTTCTTTATGCCCAGTGTTGTTGTTGTTTTTTTCTTTGTTTCTTTTATCCTTTTCCAGTTGTTTGTTTAGCTTCTGCTGTGTTTGCTTCCATGCAGGTTTGGTTGTTTTCACCTTTAAACAAAAAAAGTGAAGCCACTGTTCTTTCTGGGTTTTCATTTCCTGGACCCAGTTATACCATTAACATTTTTCTCTTGAAATAACTTTTTTTTCCCACGTATTCTTCTGAATTGTTAAGGGGTTATCAGGGTGTTAGCACATAACAGTCAGCTTTTTTATTTTGCTGACACACGTTCAGCCTTGTTTGCTCATTCAGGGTGGCAGACTACATGCAATCTGGTTGTTGTTGTTGTTCTGCTCAGAGGAAAAAGAATGCCGGTAATGAGCTGTGACCGATGTTCAAAGTGTTTTTGCGGCCATGTTTGGCTCGGGGGAGTGTTTTGTTCTGAAAGATGGAAATTTTGGCAGAGAAAAAGCTTTACTTCACTGTTCTCCTGTAGCACTGAGTTCACTGGGTGGCACAAGAAATATTTAACTTGATTTGTTTGAATGCTTTTTTTAAATCTGCTGTTGTGCTGATCTTGTCTGTTCTTTTCAGGTACGGGACCTATTCATATGAACAATGTCCAGTGTTTGGGGTCTGAACGCTCTATCCTGGACTGCTACTTCCAGGAAGTCCAACCATGGACATTCAAACACACTCAGGATGCTTCAGTACGCTGTAATGTCCCAAAGACGGGCATGGAGAAAACGGTACAAAAATTAGGTTATTAGTATTTCAATATGCCATATATTTATAGATGATCCATCATAATCTTCTAATCTCATGATTATCCAGGTGCGTCTCGCTGGTGGCAGAGCCTCTTCAGAAGGACGTGTGGAGGTTTTGATGGAGGTTGGGGGACGTAAGCAGTGGGGCTCTGTTTGCAGTGAAAACTGGGGGATCAATGAAGCCATGGTGGTGTGCAGACAGCTCGGCTTGGGTTTTGCTGCAAGTGCTCACCAGGTAACATCCTCAGCCAACATCCCGTTACAACTTCTCTGAAATCCACAGATTTCCTCAAAGTTTTAAAGAATTCTGCTTTGAGACATACAAAGCATAGCAACAGTTGGTTTTACGTCACACAAAGTAATCAAACTTAGTACTTTAGTCTAAGTATTGATACTCATGGTTAAATCTTACCCCTCTAAAGCTTAAAGTAACTTATTTAAAATTTTACTAAAATTAAGATACTGAATTACATACGTTTAAAAATATTTAGATATTCAACAAATCAAGTATTTAAAAATGACAAAATGCATTTTCTAATATCACTACTTTGCTGTTGTTTGCTGAGTGCTTAAACGGAGCCTTGGAACTCTCTTAAGACACCACACTGTAGTGCCCAATCTGTTATAAAGTCTGTACACCTGTAAAAACTTCAGCACAAACATGCAACATAAATCTAAGTTATTCAGACACAATTTCCCAAATTTTTTCTTCAATCCATCTTCCAGGGCATCAATTGGTGTGAGTTAAGAGATTATACGAAGGATTTCTGTCCACCTAAATCTCAAATGAAACAAGCTTGAGACACTTAATTAAAATAACATATTTTCAAATCCCTCCCTTTTTGTGTGGAGCACAGCTTTATTGCAATTGCATTTCAGGCAATGAGTGACGACAAGCTTTCTAGATATTTGGTGGAGATAAAAGTCAAAAGTAAAGAAAAATATATAAATTACTTAAATATAAGTAAATATACTCTGTTATTGTCTACCGCTGTTTTTATATATAGCCATCTGTTTTCTTGGAGTTGTCAACATATCATCAACGCTGAGTTATTTAAAAAAGCATGATATCAACTCCTATAGATTGATCTTTAATAATGTGTCCCTGCTACGTTCTCTTAATAATGAACTGTACTGCTGCTCTCCTTATTGATTGTGTCTACTTTCTTCCTTTGGCAGGAGACATGGTACTGGCCCGGTAACTCAAACGCCAGTGAAGTGGTTCTTAGTGGGACTCACTGTGTGGGAACAGAGCTTTCCATCCAGCATTGTCGTCGCAACAACCACATTCACTGCCCTCGTGGAGGAGGAGCCAAGGCCGCTGGGGTCAGATGCTCGGAGAGTAAGTCGAACGTTTCATTTTGAACCTCCTTTTTTCTTTTACTGTATTAAAAGTAAGAAATCTCACAACCAACAATTTTTAGCTGCTCCAGACCTGGTTTTGGATGCCCAGTTGGTTCAGGAGACAACCTACCTGGAAGACCGCCCGCTGCACCTGCTGACTTGTGCCCACGAAGAGAACTGTCTGTCGTCCTCTGCTGCCAGAATGAACTGGCCATATGGTCACCGACGCTTGCTGCGCTTCTCATCACGAATTATGAATCTAGGTCGGTCCGATTTTAGGCCAAAGGCATCAAAAGACAGCTGGACTTGGCACCAGTGTCACAGGTAGGATGATCCTTGCAAAAAAATAAACAAAGGTGATGTGAATCTTACTAGTGTAGATAAAATGCTAGTAGTAAAAATGTATTAATTTTAAGTACATTTAAACATAATATAAATAATGTCTTCTTTTACAATTATGTACACATTTACAAAAATGGTTAATTTTTTTCTTCACACAGTGTCTTGCAAAGGGGTTCATATCCATCACAGTTTTCTTATGTGACATTAACGTTTTTTTTTTTTTTTGGCGATTGCTGACACACTACGATTAAAACTGTCCAACAGTTTACTAAACTTAACAGTCAAGGAGCAAAACACCATTTGCCATATGTGTTCTTTCTTCATACTATTGTACATTCCAGTGTGTTGATGCCACTTTGGTTGTAATAAATCAGTACAAATACATTGTAGAAAATCTTCTAATCGTCAATTTCAATGAAACTTTAATTGACAACATAGCCGTGGTTTTGCTAAATCTTCCCTGAAAGGTTTTTTGGGAGGAATAAAGTAAACATTTTTTTAATGTATTAACACCCCATATTTCTGGTAATGGAAAATGAATCAAAAACAAAACCTGCTGAAAGTTATCTGAACTTGCTGCAGGTGCAACATATTAGATCTATTAGATTGTCCGTCTCTTTTTAAGGCTGGAAACCGTGTTTTCACCTCTCCTTATTCGTTTGTGTGTCTATGGCAGCGATAGCTGAATGATGTTCATGTTGCTTTTGGCAAAATCAGGTCAGCCTAAGAATAATGTACTTATGCATTAAAGTGTCAAAGCACTCTATTCACTTAGACAGGGTAAATAGCCCGACCAGGCTGGCCCTAAAACAAGCCTCTGTTAGAGGTGTTCTGGTGACACCCTGCTCATATTTAGGCAGTGAAGTCATAGGGATAGAAAGCCAGTGTTCTGTCATGTAAATACATGCACTCAGCAGACTCAGACTCTCACCTGGACTTTCCCCTTTGACATCACAGGCACTACCACAGCATCGAGGTGTTCACCCATTACGACCTACTGACACTGAACGGCACGAGGGTTGCAGAGGGACACAAGGCCAGTTTCTGTCTGGAGGACACATACTGCCCTGATGGTAATGTTCACAAAGTCATGCTGTTTCTCAGGGGTGGCAGGAAATTGGTTGGAATATTTCAACCTACAAGCTATTGAAATTTGCATAGTGTAGTGGTAAAATGTCTGATGAAATCCCTTTTTTAGGGTGTAACATCAGGTCACAGTGAGGCCTTGCCTATCTTTCATTTAAGACAGAGACTCAGAAAGAAATTGCACACATACAGTGTATTGTGGCCAAGTTCAGAACTAACCTCTCCTTAAAAGTCATTTATTCATTTTGCAATCAAACTCTTGAATATAGACCATACCTAAGTTTATTTTATTGTTTGTTTTCATTGTTTCAGTTTACCTTGTGTATTTGTTCAACTAAGTGGCAATATGGTTTTGTGGATGCATGTTATGACTAGACTGGTAGGCAACAAATGAATTGACCATTTGCAAATGATACATTCGTCTGAACTGAAAATAACTAAAAAGTATTGCAGTTTATTTTCGTTCACTCTGCATTTACTTGATATGTCTTTAAAAATACATACATTAAAATATATCAAAAAACATGCAATGGTTTCTTTGACACCTACAAATAAAACTAGATTCAATAAGTAAATGACAATTGAGCAATTTGTTGGTATTTTTGCGTCACAGGAGTCCAAAAGCGGTTCTCCTGCTACAACATGGGTGATCAAGGCATTTCTGTGGGCTGCTGGGACACCTATCGGCATGACATTGACTGTCAGTGGGTAGACGTTACAGACGTACGACCAGGGGACTACATTTTCCAGGTTAGAGGTTATTGAAAACTCCTTTTCTTTTTATGCGGTGTGTTGGACAGATATCAAGCAAATATTCACTTTGGTCATCATATGTCGGTTTAATTTCCCTTTTTTGAAAATTAGACCAGAAAAAAAAACAGAGGTATTTGCTGCAAAATTGGAGTATTATTAGTTTTATTCTTAAACTAATCTTACATTCCTTGTAGCTAACATTTATAGAATTTTTCACTTTACTTATTTGCAACTAGTAGAGGTAGACAGATGAAACACTTAAACCCCTATTATTATCAATTTCCATGTCAGAACCCTAATATTGGCATGCTGTTTTTTAAGATCTTAACATGCAGTCAGTTATATCCAAGATAAAGGGATTTAAGTTACAATGACACTCAGTATTTTCTAACCCTGTTTAATTATTACGATCCTCCAAACCATTAGCAGGCGGTAATTGATAATTATTGCTCTACGCACTATTTATACAATCGTTTTTAATGGACACTTATCTGCTCTATTCTTGAACTGGTTCGTTTAATTTGCCTGTTTACTGCACATGTGGGACACAGGTACAGTAAACACTTGTTTCAGCTAGATGTGTTCTCAGCATGTTGAGGGTTTAATTATAATGTGTATGCTGCTTTAAAGCAATTCTAGGTAACTTTTCAACCTTCTTAAAATATTTTAATAACCTTTTTGATTATATATCAACTTATAGCTTGTTGAATGACACCTCTGTCATGGCCCGATGGGGTCCGTATCGCTTTCACCGGCATTAAGAAACTTACCTCATCGCTATTCTTCCCTAATACAGCCACTGGAAACAGAAGCTTACTTCAGTCCAGCTGCAGGTGACCGTGAGATCCTAAATACAGTCTTCCTTCAGAAAAAAAACTACGGCTTTTCTCCACACTGGCCGCAAAAGCTGAAACCTCTTTAGTGTTGCTTTAATCTGTGTGTGTGAAAAAAAACACAGATAAGAAAAACAACATCTTAAGAAACATACCTAAAGATGAATTTAACTAAGCACCTAGCAAGGTACAAGAAGAAACAACATAAAGTAAGCCAAGCAGTGACAAAGTTATTCACTAAAGCATTAAAACGAAAAAACACATTTAACAGCAACACTGTTTGTCCTCACCATGGCATTTCCTTTCTGTAGTAAAGTGATGTTTTTGATTTCCCTGATCACAGGCTTTACAAAAAAGGAAAACATGTTTAACCTGCCAGAAACACAAAAATGTATCTAAATTAGGTATTGGCTTCCTTTAGTCAAACAGCACCTAGTTCCCCAATTCCATTAGGAAGGGCTAATTTGGCACCATAGAATTTGTCTTGCCCTGTTTTTATTTCCCCCGCCTCCTCTTTAACTATGAGATTCCTTCTGCTTTGTACACTCAGGTCCAAAAGCTGTAATTTACTCAAAAAAGGAAAGACACTTTTTTTTTGCTGCATTCACTTAGTTTTTTAAAAACTTTTCTCCAATTCTGGTGTATATTGGCTTCATTCTTTTAGAAGCTGTTTGTAACCTGTACTTAAAGTGGGTGTAGTAGTTTACAGAGCAGCCATTTGAGTAAATGGCTTCACAGTATTATCACCAGGCCAGATTTGGAGAATGATTGTATCAGCAGTTATAGAGCTGTTCTGCAAATGACACGCAATTAGTACATGTACAGTAGCACCCAGGCTGATCTCAGACAAATAAAAACATGCGAATGCAAAACTACTTTCTGGCAACAGACTTGCCTTTTAGGCTAAATCAAGTTTTATTTTTGTAGTGTTCTGGTGGTACGAGGGAGACTGTGCAAGAGCTTAACCCAGCGCTGTGTTATAATTTAATTACCATCTGACTCCTGTAAATGTTGTAGAACCTCTTCAGCGGCCAGTTTAGTCTGACCAGATCTAAAGAGTATGGAGCGTGCTATAAAGATTTTTGCAATTAGTTTTTATCGAAGGATCAATTGCTTTTCATTGTTTCCATGAAACATGGTAAAAGCCAGTATTTTATTGGTCACACGCTCATATATGAAAATCCTTAAAGACATCAAGTCTTTGGGAAACTGCAGTACATTGAATTTATCATTAAAGATTTGAATCCTGTATGGAAAAGCCATGCAGTCAGCTTTTATGACTTAATGGTCCATAAAACAATACCAGTCACCACCAATATTTAATAATAGCCCCTCCAATTTTACATACAGCCACTGTTTTCTTACAATTACTTTTGCATTATGGGGGGGGGGGGGGG
>JAVLVB010000824.1:919185-940491 GCA_032876305.1 Orestias chungarensis
TAGCTTCAACCATCTTAATATTAACCTCACTCCATTTGTACAATCCTGAATTATCATTTATTATTGTTAGTGGTTCCAAGGAGAGCTTGTAGATGGATTTCTTTTCAGCTCCTAAACTGTATGTCCACCAGGTTGCTTTTCTCATGGATGCTTACACTTTCTGACTTTCATTTGAAACCACATTTTATTAACACAACGTATTTATCTTTATAAACTGGAGTCCTGCATGGAAAAGTGATCAAGTCTGAATGTTTCTAGCTGAGAAACAGATTGACTATAAAAACGATGCCAGCCATGAGAGGTGCTTATTAACAGCCAGTTTTACAATGTTTATGAGCAACTACTGTTTTCATGGACAAACTTTACCAATAAAAGGGGGCCAAACAATGAATCACGTCATGCTTTGCCAGTGGAGAGTAACCCCTTATTTGACATGAAAGATTCCAACACTATACTTCAATCATAACCATCTCATTGCAGCTTTCACAATATGTTTAGTATATTTTATTAACTGAAAGGTGAATAAATTCTCCATGCTAACTATTTTCTTATCCTAGGTGACCTAAATTTTTTCTTTACTCATGTTTGAACAAACTTTGACCAATTTCCCCGTGTTTTGCATCTACCGTTTTTTCAAAATGACTTTTCCATGGAAAGGTGACCAAATGTAATATTTCTCATGCTTTACAGGTGGAAGTGAATCCTTCCTTGGACATGGCTGAGTCTGACTTTATGAACAACGTTATGAGATGTCGGTGCAAATATGACGGCCACAGAGCTTACATGTACAGCTGTCACACAGGCAAGGAGTCAATTATTGTTGTATTTATTTCCTTTAATAAAATATACATTTTTTCCTGACATTAGTGTTCTTCTTTTCTTTTTTCAACAGGTGATGCTTACAGTGCAGAGACTGAAGACCTGTTTGAGCACCAAAGACAAATTACCAACAACTTTGTGTAGCTCATTCCTGTTTAAAGGCCATTCAGTAAAATACAAAGACTTTGCAAAGTGGGTTAAGGTCAAAAGTCTCCTTGCATCTCAGGGCCCTCGGTACCATACAAATAAGGGACCTGCTCTTGCTCTTGGAGACCTGGATAGTATATCCATGAACACATCATGTGACAGCAGAAACCATTGCAGGAACTCTTCTTTTAACTGAAAAATCCCTCTGCAACAAGAGAAGTAAAGCAGCCGCTTTGTTTAACATGTTTTCATGTTCTAGTAAAGAATAAAACACTTAAATATATATATTTTAACACTTTAGACTCTAGGTAAATTATTGGAATCTGACATTCATAACCAACTAATGAGTGAGAGAACAGGAAAGCTAATATCATTCATAAACCAGAAAATACAAAAACACCAGGACAAAACCGATAGACTGGGATGAGATTTTGTTGATTTTGCAATGTATGGAGATTAACTAC
This sequence comes from Orestias chungarensis, assembly GCA_032876305.1. NCBI lineage: Eukaryota > Metazoa > Chordata > Actinopteri > Cyprinodontiformes > Cyprinodontidae > Orestias > Orestias chungarensis. The sequence goes on from JAVLVB010000824.1 coordinate 920,616, forward strand.
TTCATATACATTTTGTAAAAGTCCAACAACATTTGGCTTTCACTATTACCTTGTAAATTTTTATATTTAAGATTATAATTACGTCATTTTTGCTCTTTCTTTTTCTTAACCAGTACTAAAATAGTACAATGTCTCATTAACATTGATTAGTTTCCTATGAAAGATTTTGTACAGTATATTTTGGATAATTTCCTTTTATTGGACATATTTTGTTTTATTAACCCCGTCCCTCTAAGAAAATAACCTTTTATTTGTTTATGAAATATGTTCTTTCCCCTTTAGAGTAGACACTACAAGTTTTTTCCTACAAGAAAGCACTTTATCTATAAAACAAGTATTCAAATTTGGCCCCCTATTTGATTAGCCATAACATTTGAAATGTTCTTACTTATTTAAACTCATTTCATCATTTTACATACTAAAGAGTCAAATGGAAGGTTTTGTCAGTTTTCTTGTTTATTGTGCTACTCATGCTGTACTTTATTACTTTATTTATTAGAATTTAAACATCATGTTCCTTAAATTGATTATTTGCAATTGCATTTTGTTTTACTCATTCAGGGTTAAATGTTTCTGCAGTTGTAACAGTACTTTGCAGGGTTTCCATCCTGTAGATAAATAAATGTAGATTTATTTTATTTTAGTCATTAAAACAATTGTAACTCTACAGTTTTCCTTTTCCAGCCTCTCTGATGGGAGGGAAACTGGTCTGACAAAACCACAGTATTGTGGTATACAGGCAGGTTGGGTTTTGAGAGCGTATAAAAAGCCTTTTAATTACCTCTGTTTGGTTAGACTTAAGTTTACAGTTACGATTGAGGGCTTGAGCATGTGCTTGGAAGACCATGGAATTGTTACTTATGCAACCATGGAAAAGACAAGAATTTTGACTTCCATCTTTTCATAGAGAAACTGATTGTCAGAAAGATTTAAGGGGTGAGTGAAAAAAAGGAATGAGAAGGGAGTAATATTTTGTAAATGATTTATTCAGATGTGCAGTTGTTACTTTAAGAAATGCTGCCGTGTTGTTGGCGGGCCTCATGGAGACCGCAGGCTAGCATTTTCAGCTTCCCAACAAAAACATGTTTGGGAGGAAAAAATAAACTATTCATGCTTCAAAGCAGTAAACAGAGCCTTCATTTGAACTAAAACACTCCTTCTGAAATGTACTGTACTTTGTCACTTTTTTTTTAATCTAAAAAGCTCCATGGTTTTTTCCTCAGCTTTTAATCTGTGTGATCTGAACCTATTCCGATGTTTTTGTGGACATTTGATGCATAATATTCATAAAGTTAAATGTTGACATTTGTTTAGACAAGATAATTCTTTATTTGTCAGTTTAATACCTAAAATATTTTTTCATGTCAACCTCATACTTTTATGTATCCTTTAAATACTGTTGCTTGAAAGTCCAGAAATGTTGAATTTGCTGTTATTTTCTTTTTTGATTATCACATACCATCATTGTCTGTTGTTTGTGTTATTTAAAAGTATGTCATTCCATAGCATGCATTGGTTCATATTCCTCATTTTACTGTATTGCTACCTATGTACTGTGCATAGTGCTGGGATATTGTTTTCTATGGCCAGTTTTGCTTGTGTATTTGAAGCTGAGAGTAGAACCCAAAACGTGCATATAGACAGTTATATTCATAGAAAGCTGTACTCTCAGGGATTTTTACCTGTTTTCAACACTTAAAACAATATTTCAAATGATGTGACTCATTTGCAGTTTTGCTGTGGTGACAACATATAAACCTGAGAGGTTTTGAAATGTTGGTGCTCTAAAAAGAATAGTTTGTACCCATATCTTTACTTTGGAGGTAAGATTTTAAGGTATGACATTGATAAGCTTTGCTACATTTGTGCCCTGAAGGAAGTTCAGATAACTGTGGATGTGCACTGTCTGAGTCAGAGTAAAATCACAACCCATTCATTCATCATTACTGTGAATCAATAAAACTTAATCTCAAACTAAAGTGTCTGAAGCTTCCTGCCTCATTTCTTTTAATGAATGGCAACAATTTATCACCAAATATGCTTTATAACTAATAAATATTCTTTGCAAGCGGATAGAATTTTAACACAGACATCTGCTGAACCATACATAAAATTTGTACTTTAGACTTTTTGCAACGTCTAATGTTTTCTTTCGTAGATTGCCTGTTATTCATCTCAACCCATCTTCAACTCTGACCTTCCGAAAAAAAAAAGATTTTCGAACCGTAACGCTTTTACCACAATTATTCACTGTATATGTGAAGGAGTCTATAGAAAGCACCTTCTTCCATGAAGTTGCGGAGTCCCCAACAAGGCTTCTGGCAAACAGCAAATTGGTCCTCTTATGATTTTCTTTAAACAATGGCTTTCTTCTTACCAGTCTTGCATAAAGACCACGTTTGACTAACAGTTCTCCTGCGAACATATTCCCTCCCCTGATCTGTGCATTTCATCCAGAGTCACAACGGACCTGTTGGCTGCATCTCTGATCAGTGCGCTCCTTGTTCAGCCTGTAAATTTAGGTAAACAGCCTTGTATTGGCAGGCTCTTTCCATTTCCAGATGATCAACTGAATAATGTTCAAAGCTTGGGAAATCTTTATAGCCCAAGCCTGCTTTTAAACATATCCGCGACTTTATCCCTAACCTGTTCCTTGGAGATCATGATGCTGTTTGCTCCCATGTATTCCCCCAACCAACTTCTGAGGCTGTCACAGAGCAGCTGTATTTGTACTGAGATCAGATTACACACAAGTGGACTCTATTTAGTCATTAGCAATCATCAGGGAACTTCTAATGGCAGGTGGTTGTACTTAGTTTTTTATTTGTGAAATTAAATGTGTCATTTTCTTTCCACTTTACAGTGGTATACCAGTTTCATTTAATATTTTACATAGAACTACAATTAGATATGCATGTTTGGGGTTCAAGGAGTATATCTACCATATCAGATAAAATGGTAGACACAAAATATTTGCTATATATTTATTTAAAATAGACCTAAGTTTGCTAAAAAGCTAAAAAAAAAAAAGTAGAAAGAAGTGTGGCATTTCCAGTAGGTGTACTAGGAAGACTGACAATATTTACCCATATTAAGAAATGCTGCAGATAATTAGTTTGTTCAGACAGCCACAGAAATTTATGTGTCTATTTTTGAAGAAAACATCCAATCTTTCCAAAACTATTTTTCCACTTCAGAACCTTTTTAATTAGTTTACAAAAAAACACCTTTTCATGTTTTAAATTGGCTTTGAGTAAATCAAACACAGGTTGTCTTAAGAGCGAAGAACCATAAGTTACCATTCCAATAATAAAAGTATCCAAGATTTTGATGACTGTAAATTGCTCCCATGAAGTCAGGTAAACAAGGGTGGAAGTATCAGCTGAGTCTGGAGAGAAACAGAAAAAAAATCCCCCAGCAAAAGCCTTACTTGATCACAGCTTTCCAATCTTCCCACAACGGAAATAGCAGTTAGGCAGTCAGTTAGTGGGATGAAAGAGCTGCTGGACAAACAGGAAAGAAAAACTTGAAAGTCCCACACCTTGGTCCACTGAGTGAAATCACACAGATTCCGCCTCCTTTGATGCCCTTTCACCACAGCATGATTCTGAAAACCTGTGTTTTCCACATTCTGTGTAACAGCGTGTTTTCTTCAAATGGTGTCGTTCTATTTAAGAAACCGACCACCTGTAAACTTTCATTGTCATTTAGAGTTAAAGAAGAAGTGGCTTGGCCAGGGTGTTTCCAACTTATCCACTGACCCTGTACAATGATAGAGTAATTGGAATAGGAATCGGCGTCCTCTCTGCAAATTCTTCTCTTCTTAGGAAAAGATCTCATCATGCTGGCAGACAACAGTATCTGCGACCTGCTACGAGAATTAGATTTTGTCTGTCAGAGCCTGATTACATCTCCAGCAGGGCTGACTCTTGTTAGCTTGACCCTCGTGTGATGGAGAGCTTAAGCGAACTACATCATTTTACTGACATAAATCAAAATTGTGAGAAATTAATCTGAAAAATGAAATGCAGAGCAAATGCGAGGGCCCTCAATTCACTAACACTCAACCTCTCGATCTTGCATGTGAATCCTGTTGGGCACACTTCCTGTGTGCGGCCCTTGTTTTTATTCTGGAAAGCTTCATGTCACCCCGCCCTGACCCGAAGGGGCCACAGGCAACCAGAATGGAGACTGTGTGTGCTGTCTGAATGACAGACCTGTACATACATATGAGCCCCCCCACACACACACCCTGACCGGAATACATACAAAAGGCTAGACACGCTACCAAATTTGGCTGTCATCTCTTTTATAGGCAGCGTTGCATGGTTTACACAGCAGCCAGACATACTGAGGGAATCTATGGCGATCAAACTTCAGATACTGAGAAAGAATTTAATCTTTCTGTTAAGGCACGTGGCAGTTTTGTTTTCTTGCAAGGATCTCGAAGCTGTTTTTTTCCTCATGTTTAGAAATAAATACCTGCTGTATAATGAAAATAAGAGCATTAATAATGTTTACAGATTTGTTTTTTTACTCGTGCTTATAATAAGTTCTTGTTCGTCTGTTTGTCTGCATTTGTGTATATCATTGAGTTAATGAATCATAAGCGTATCCCTTGACACACAGGCCTGAGCTCATCAGCTTGAGCCACTAATGATTACAGTTATGGAGATGCTTCACCGAATAATGAATGTGTTTGAATAATTGTCTATTTACACTGATGAAAAAAAAAACACATTTAAAAGAGTAAATGGCCAGACAGTGATATTAAATGTCTTACAGAAGCAGAGGGGAGCTTGTAAATGGTTTCTCTCATAGTCCAGTAATCCGTATGATGGCTATATGTTTTTAACATGTTTATAGTTAGCTTTGCTAACAGATTTTGTCCGGGACTGAGACCCTAGCTTTATGACGACCACTCCAAAATCTTGCCTTTGTTCTCCCCTAAACCGCTTTGCAACTAATTTGGTGCCGTAATTCAGGTCATGGTCTATTTAGAAGACCCCTTTTTTGCTCAAACTTTGCCAATTTCTTGTGATGTTGCTTCAATATCTATATATTACTTTCTGTCCTTATCATGACATTTGGGTTTTTAAGGTGCACCAGTAGCTCCGTCATCAAAACACACACATAGCATGCTGCTGCCATCTCCATCTGGTTTCTCATTAGGGATAATGTTCTGTGGTGGACTTCACACATAGGTGGGCCCCATAGCGTCAACCTTTTTGAGTCCTTCAAAGCTCTAACAACATCGAGCCTTTTTAACTTCATGGTTAGACCGTTAGTGGTCTTTGTGATGGTTAACCTTAAACTTTGAAGAAAAGCAAGAAAGAATCTTTAAGACCAAATCTGTCTCTCATTTTAAGACTGATAAAAAAACAAGCTTGTCATCTTCTAATCCAGTGTTGATTTTAACTGGGAATGAATTTGTCTCAAGTGAGTGCATGTTTTTGTACACGTACTTAACCCCAACCCCTCCCCTCACCAATCGTTGCCTTTTGCAGAGGCGATTTACTGCAAAGGAGGCCTGTGAGAGAGAACATACGCTCTGCCCAGTCTTCGTTCTGCACCCTGACAATTACTGCTATATATACGACTCAAAATGAGAGCCATGAGCCAGCGTGATTATAGGGTGGAGCAGGAGCAAAGACGGAGAGGGGGTTACACAAAAAAAAGAAAAAAGAAAAGAAAAAGGGAGGCATAGCATTGAAAAAGGTGGAGGCAGAATTATAAAAAAGGAGAGAAAAACGGCAACTTGTATAACAAGTAGAAATGACTGAAGTCTCAGGTAAGATGTACTGAGGAGTTTTCATAAATATCAGTGCACTTCACAAGCAGTGCATAAGCATGAATCACATCTTATTAAGTAAAAATGGTAGCCAGGGTGTAAGAGATAGGGATCATACATGGAATTAAAAACAGTTCTGTTTTTTATGTGGAATGAGCAACGACTATGTCAGCATGCTTCTACATGAACCACACAGCATTGTTTTTAATACAGAGCTGGGTAAACTGAACTGGTTACAACGTTGTTTGGTGCAGAACTGCTGCCCTCTTCTGGAAATGTGACAATGTTTGTGTTTTATAGAGTTTCCTGATTGTAAATTTTTATTATAATATTTTTTAATTACTAAGGTTGATAGCCTGTCTTTCATAAACGGTTAATAGTGGGAGCAGCCATTTGTAATATAACAAGATGTGATATGTTTCCTGATCCCTGACTATATAAAACTAACATAATAAGGAATTGTTTGACAGGGACACCGTCCTAGGTTAGGGGGCTTTCACTGACATTAAAATTTCCATAGCACTCATCCATCTATTGCTTTCCTCAAGGCTCTTAAAATCTGAACCTGTCACTTTGGCTGAGTGACAACCTGCTGTCACCACGAGGGATTCTCTGAGAGGTCAACAAAGCAAGGCTGTTTCAAGAGATCATGTTTCTTAAAGAGAAGTATATGAAACAGTCAGATTAACCTAAATCTAGCATCAGTTCACAGACTACCTATAATTGACATAATACAATCTAAATATAAAATATGATAAAAATTGTTAAATATGTAAAATCCCTGTGAATTGGAAGGCTGGATGCGTACCAACCCCAGCTCCATCTATATGCAAAAGTCATTGCTTTTGGTAAGAAAAGTAGTCAAATCCAACAGGGATGGATCAGCTTTCATTGTACAGAAACCTATGCCCTGCCTCACTTCAGTAGCTTGTATAATTGGAAGCATTTTGCCATGAAGATAGTCACAGTGGCATATCAGTGGGTGCATACTTCAAGGGCATGCAGATAAGAGGAGGCTGCCTTTCTTAACTGGTGGTGACCATGATGGGGTCAACGGCCCTTCCTAAAAAATGATGGGAATGCTGTGTGTCGACTTACATACAAATAATTAGTCTGTCAGCGGCGTGAATCCTTGTGATGTAATTCACTTTTAATGGTCTTAATCATAGACATCAACATGAAACCGTTGGAGAGCCTTGCTTCATTGTGCATGAAATTTGTCAGGAAATAATCCCCACAGTAAAGCAACCACCTAATCAGATTTAGAAAAGATTTACACATTAACAACATTATGCTTGGCTGTAAGTCATCTTGGGATCAATAATCTGTTCTGTTATGTTACTGCTTTTGGTTTTCACAGTTCTAAAAACCAAAAGACTAAAATAGATATAATCCTAAATTCTAACATCACAGACATTTCAGAGAAACTCACATGTTTGTGGTACAAGTATCCAAAGGTAATAATTTACCATTGGATACTTGTTCTAAAAGTCAAAATACTCAAATCGGCTCAGCTAGAGTTCAAAAGTAGGAATAATATAAGTTATCAAACAATGAGTATTCTTTATAAAATCCAATTCAAACTTCCTTAAGGGACTTTAGTCATTCTTTTGTTGTAATCTCTGCTAGAAGAGCAAGACTCTTATTTTGAAGAGTGTTTGGTTTACTCCTGAGTTTTAAATCTCTTAGGTCTCCACTTAAGTGTTGTTGTCATGGCGGATTCCGATGGAGGACTGTTGATCTTTCTCATACTTAAGAAAGTCACAAAAAGCAAAAGTCCCAAAAAATGCCTTTTGTTTGATAAATAAAAAAAACAACAACATATAAACCATGCAAACAGGAAAGACTTTTTGTTTGTTCCTGCGCATATTTATTTTTCAATGTTGTTTTTGTAGGAGCTATATTTATTTAAAAATGGATTTTCAAATTTAATGTTAAAGCAGCCTGGGTCTCCTGATTAATTATTACAAATATACACCCAAATTGTTTTTGGGTGTATATTTGTGATGTTCTTATATGCTCTTTAGTAATGCGACAACAATTCATAATGAAACACATGTTATAAACACAGGCAACATTTCCTGTAAACCAACTCAAAAATGTATAGAGATCATCTCCTAAACTCATTATCAGACTTAAATTACAATCACGGTAAAACCGTGAGAGAAATTAAAAAGATGTATTTAAAACAATATACAGAACTGTAAAATGTTCTGTACAGCATTTATTTCAATAGCCTGCTGTAATATTGACCAACGCTTTGATTGACAACTGCACAGGACTTTTGCAAAGTCATCAAAAAAAGGTCAGTTACCTCTTTCATGCCCATTTGATCAATCTTAACTTAAACTTAGAGACAGATTTGGTCTTAAAGATTCTTTCTTGCTTGCAATGAATCCTCCATTACCCTCCTATTCTCTGTCCAGCAACAGTTTCAGCCTCTCCTCGGTGGGTGGGTGGGGTGTGGGGTTGGTGGCAGGACTTCACTACCTCCGCACAAATAAAACTGTGTGCCAAGCTGTTTAAACCCCATATCCTCATCACCTTCCTGACTTGAGACATTTTATGAGCAGGAACTGTCAGACGCCAACAAGAAGAGACATGCTTCATGCACGGCTGCGTCACCAAACACTGCTGTTTACTAGACACCATTATTGTTTAACTGCATGCGCATTATTAAAAAGTCGCATTTCAGGCTTTTGTTTATTGTATCTTACCGCATAATATAAATCTAAAATCTAAATTCAAACCCGTGTCTCTGCCTAGGCTATTTAAATGTGTGAGTTTAAAAAAACAACAAAGATTCTGGTATTGGCAGACACCCAGGTGAGGCAGATGACCTGCTGTGGCCTCCCCTGTGAGCCTAAAACAGCTATCCCGTCTCTCTTGGAGTTTCTATACACAGATTCTTATCACAGTGGGCCCCACGGCATCTGAAATATGCATTTATACTTATTGCATTCCTGGAATGTGAGAATACACCCACAAATAAGTTACAAGAGTAAATGTGAAGTAATGCTGTAGCCAACAGAACATTTTACACTACTGTTTAGCTTGCATATGCAATGTCCTTCCAGGTCTTAGTAGCTTTTGGTTTTCAAAGACTCAACTAGTTAGTCATGCATTCACCAATGGCTTTATTTTTGCCACTTTTGCATAAAGTGTACATGAACTTGTTAGTTCGTGAGTTTCCCTCCTAACCTGGTTGTCAGTTTTACTGGATTTTATTTTTTTCTCTTCGAGCATAGAGAGATACATAAAAATCCACAATACCCTATTGAGATTTTTATTTGAGAATAATGTATCCGTTTTCTTTTATGTCAGCATTGTGCAGTGGTTTGTGTCAATCTACCACTTACAATCCCGATAAATTACATTAACATTTGTTACTGTAATGGACAGATCTCTTTTTAGGTTTATAGCTCTATAACATCATGTATAATGAAACTAATAAAGAACCAAAGACTAAAAAAGATGTGTTTTTCTTTTCAGCATGTCTTCACTGTTGGCTGAATAAACCTATTTTGCTTTGTGCTACATTGCTTTGGGTTGCACTCAGCTGCAGAATTACTATATGCAAAATCCCATTATCATTCTTTGCTTTTGGCCTCTAGTGGTTTATTTTGCAGTAACTTAATTTCGCTCCACTAATCATAATAATTATATATATTACACTAGCCTTTGTAATTACTGTGGAGTACAGGCTACTATCCTTAGATGGGGGCTTAAATAAACAGATTTCAGACACTTCAGAGGAAACCTAATTTATGGTCTCCATAGGAGATCAATCAAGTGATGGTGGAGTGTTGAGTTCAGTAATTAATATAGAATGCTGCAAGAGTTTGAATCTGGCTCTCGCTTTGTTTTCACTTCTGCCTTCTTTTCCATCCCTGCAACCCTCCCTCTCCACAGCACCTTTGCCACATTATTTATCTGCACTGTCATACCATAGTTGTGATTATGGATGTCATGCAGTCGTAAAGCTCACCACGATCAATAGGCCTGAAATTAAACCAAAAAATGAATTTCCGCAGTGTCGGCCACATGCACTCCTGGGCAGGAATTACCTTTGAGGAGAATGGCTGATTACCTCATTGAGGAGACAGCCACAGAAGCACAGGAGGAGGGATTGTTTGCTGACTGAGGGTTGCTGCAAGTCCAGTTTAAGCTGCTTTGTTATGGAACCGAGGGAATACAAAAATACCTAATAAAATATTACCTAGACTAATACATTTAAATCATTCAGTTAAATTTTACTGAAAAATACTTTATTTATCCCAAATAAATAATAAATGTTGTTGTAACTTATATTATTTAAGTTTCATCAAAGACTTGTACATGCTGATAGTCATTGTCTAGAAATGATCTACTGTTGGTCTACCGTTGTTTTCTTTATTTTATGAAAAATCCTTCTGTGCATGATAATCTGCAGAGGGTCTATCCTTAGCTAGTAATTTTACTGCTGCCTATTACGATCAATCGAATAGATGGTTTGAACTTCCTCCTTTCTCTCCTATTTTCTCCCGCTCTGGATTCACAGATGTTTTTAACTGGTCTAGGATTTGTGGCTGTGGTTCAGGTATTATTTCCACTTTTTTGATGCTAATCATTATCCATTAATGTCAGAGAAAAATTACTTCCTTCTCTACAACTAAAGAAGCAAGATGATTTTTGGTATTTTTTTCATGTCTAGAATAATTTAGCAACATTAAAAATAATTGCATTTTAAATGAGGATTGATAGAAAACCACCTGGAAACAGCAATTAACATAATCATGAATGTGATATTTATCTCACTATGGTTTATTTCTAATGATTTAAATAATAAAAAAAACAAAGATGAATATATTTCTTTATCTAGTTTTACATGCTAAACCGTAAAGTCTAAAACGGAAGGTTTCATGAATCAGATGCTGAATTTTACAAATAATATGTAATTCTTTTCAAATCTCAAAAGTTAAAAGTATTGGCTATGAATCCAAATCTCTGATTCAACATGTAATGTTGATTCCAGAAGAAACAAATCTGTATAAAAGGACTTGAAATTCAAGAACCACCTTTAATCCATCAGCATGCACATATTTCTCAAGTCTAATGCAACTTTAAAGTCTCTGTTTTTGTGGCCTAAAAACATTTGGGTCTGACTCTATCTATTGTATCCTATTAGAATCAGAATCACCTTGTTGCCTTTGCCAGTAAAAACAGGTTCACAGACTGGGGATTTGTTTTGATGTAATGGTCCAGACAATAAATAAATAAATAAATAAATAAATACATAAATAAAATACAATAGGTGGAAAACAAAATTACACATAGTGAGTAGCTGTGTTAAACCAGAGTCATTTATTGTTTGTGAGCCTGATTGCAGAGGGGAAGCTCTTCTTATAGTTTTCCAACAACATACACCAGTAAACAAACAAACTAGCATCTTACCATTGTCTGGTAGTAGTGTTTATCCCAATTCTGGAACAGACTTCCCCGTGGAGTTTTCGCAAACAACATTTTCTCAACTTGGCTAATGAGAAAATCTCTGGGCGAAAGCCATGGTTCCATTCTGAAGGTCACCTCTCCATTTTGGTTTGGTTAACCGGATGTTTCATTGGATGTTTTGAATCAACTGAAGCAATTCTGAGACCGGTACATAGGGAGAAAATGGCTACCACACCAAAGGAAGGCAGCAGGCAAAATACCAACTCCTGACTCTGGGATGTAGAGATGAAAAATAACAATACAGTCTTTTGGAGCTCTACAATTGTACAAGTACTCTTTAAATATTTAACGATGATCCAGTGAAGGGCAAATCTGGTGCCAGCTGCCATAGTAATTCCAGCTTCAACAACATATATTAAATTTGTTTGTAGTTAAAAAAGCTTGTATTTAGACCTCGGGACAAAGCTCTATTATGAGGGAAGCTACCCTCTCTAACAACCCTTGGGTTTCGCCACCCCCTCAATCATCTTAGCTTGGCAATGTCTTGAATGCTGCAGCTAAAAATATTCTGACTTCTCTACACTTCTGTTTTAATGGTTTTCTTCAGAAACAATTGCAGTAATTCACGCTCAGCTGCTAACAGTGATCAACTCCAGGTCTTGGAGGATATTTTTTTGAAGGAGTTTCACACAAAAATTACATTTAAGTAAGAAAGTATGCATTGAAAACAAAAAAACCTCATCACAACCGTAGGTTGAGGGCATAATCAGGCACCTGACGGAGTTGCTCTTATTAATTTATAACTAAAGTTTCTGTGGAATTTTCAAGAGCTCTCTTTGAGTTAATAAATACGTTTGTATTTAAACCCTAAGGGGCCTATTATATTAAGATTTTTGTTTAATTATTTCAGACTAGAGCCAAGATGTTGAACACTGACATCAAAGACACAAAAAGTATTTCTCATGGATAAAAGCTTTGATTTTTAGGGTATGCGCAGAACTGCTTCTTTGTTTACTGGAGAAATATTTTGAACACTTGAATCGTTTCATACTTAGGATATTGGACATTGTTCAGAACAAACATACATATTGTCTGCCTGTACTGATCGCTTTACGTTTGTCTTCAGCAAATGGTATGTGATAAGATTGTGGCAACAGTTTAAAATTAATTATCTAAAACCTGTCTCTGTTGCTTTGTCCTCTTGACATGTTTCCAGTATTCCTTCACTTCTTTCTCCCTCTCCTTCATTTAAAATCGATTTGCTATTAAAGCTGAAGTATCAGAGGGGGTGGTTGACAGGCGCAGAGATGGATGCAACCATATGACAGGCTTCTTCATCTCCAAACAGGAAGTTTGGTTTACATCAGCCAAAGGGCGGGACCTGTCATTGGAAGAACATGGTGCTAATAGGCTGGATTAATGCCCACATCTCCTCCTCTTTATTGTGAACCAAGTTGGAAACAGGGTAATGTCACTGATGTGATGACGCTTTAGAGTTTTCTTCGGTGGGTACTCATTAAAGTTTGGAGACTTTGAAAGGCCAAAAAAATGTGCCCCAAAGACATTAAAAATCATAATTAATCTTTTTAAATGTATTTATATAACATTGTTGAGAACCAAAGTTATTTCTTTGCTTTCCCATCATGCAACATGTCAACACAGATTTAGTTCACGTCCCCTCCTGAAGAGCTTGATTCAGGGCATTAACCAACCTTTGGTTTTCAAATCAATTTGACAAATAGCCTGAAAAATGTACCGCTGTCTTAAAGCAAATATTGGTCTGACAATCTGCATTACAGGAAGGAAATATGACATGAGACCGACATCTGGGTCTTGTGGCTTCTGGGTTTACACAGAAACATCATGTTCTGTCACTCGGGGGACTTCCAATGAAGATGTCCGCAAAACGTGTGACTTGTTTTTGTTTTTTTACATTAAAAGTTAATTTTATTAATGCTTAATACAGCAACCTTAATCTCAGATTTGTTGTTTGTCAAAATAATTTGATCATGGCCAGACTGCAAGAAGAGATTTCATGTTAAATAACCCCCGTTTGTTAAGATGCACTGAAAATATATTCTAATAAATAGAATTACCTAATGTTTTGTATGCATCTATAATATTTTATGATGTTTTAGCTTTTTACCTGCTATTTCATCCTTTATCAGAAGCCTTCTCTATTCATTCAACTTCTCCTGCCCTCAATCTCTCGCTCCTTCATCCTTGTGAGCATCACAGTGACTGGACTCATTTTAAGCTATTTATTTGCTTTATTTCCTGAGATCAGCTATAAAGAACAAACACTATTAAGCAAGCCAGTCAATAAGGGGGCATCAAAGTGCTTATCCCGGCTTGCAAAAATAGATTTATATCTTTTGCCCGAGCAACATAAATCATATATTCATACATTAAATTAAAAATGTGATTGATAGCAAAGCACACGGTGTGTTTAAAGTCTGTGACATAAAACAAAACAAATATTAATACCACAGAGAACAGACATCATCTTTTTTAGCACAGTTTATTGTGACCAGGAGGATTTCCATGTTCAAGGACAGAAAGGGATACTCTTTAAAACTGCAACCCCGGAAGCAGTCCATATAAGCTACAGCTGAAACCAGAAATTTATACATGTTGTAGAAAATGGCACATGAAACTTTTTTTTCACTGTGTGGAAACGGAATATGACAAAACATTTGGTGTTTATAATATGTCTTTTTAAGTTAGCCAGGATTACCAAAGGAGAATGTAGTTTAGGGCATCGCTACTTCCATACTACCAGCTCATATGACATCATGGAGATATGAAAAGAACTGTTTCAAACTATACGAGTCTGGTTCATTTTGGGTACACTTTTAGGTAACCTTAACTGTGACATCTTCAACTGTTTAAACAAGTATGGGTATATCCAGCCTGTATACTGTTCAGGAAAGAGACAGGTTGTTTTCTTCATAAATCAACTTTTTTAGGTGAGAAAGGTGTATATCAACCACGGAACACACAAAAAAAGGCCATATGAAGAGGCTGTCTACAGCAAGTGCCATTGTTCACACAATGGCAAACAATTATGTGTAGACATCGTCTGAATGGCGACTCCGTGAAGAAGAAGCCATTCCCACAGAATCAATGAAAGAATGAATTAAAGTTTACAAATACATTCAGAGACAGAGGATTCAATATTATGGAGGAAACTGCTACGATTTGATGAAACTACAACTGTGGAGTTTGATCAAAATTACCATTGCTAAATGAATAAAGATGGTGCCAGTGTACATGGCTTTTTAACTCTTTAATTATGTGCCTAATGGCTCCCCATTTTGACAGCAATAAATGAAGCACAAGACATCTCTCTATCTCCTCTCCTAGCTTATGTACATGTGTATCTAACTGCATGGGGAGAACGCCTTAGATGCCAAGGATAGTGGCCCTCTGCAACTGGTGAAGCTTAAATCATATTTAGCATTTTTTGATGGTTTGCTGCTGTTTTTCTAGTCTTCAGAGTCATGGAAAAAATTCTCTGAATTTTTTAACTCTTAGAACTGTTATAATCCAACATGAATTTAGTGTTTGATTAATGCATGTAAGAACAATTATGATTATTGTTTAGTTATAGATATGATTGTTAAAAAATCAAAGTTTCTTGTAGTTATGGGACAGGGCACCACCTTTAGTCTCTTCCATGTGTTAAATTGACGCTGTCAGTTTAACACATGGCAACATTTACACAGCAGGCAAACATTGAACAAGAACATGAGACAATGTAATTATTTCTATAAGTAATGTTGTACAGCTCTTACATGAATGATAGACGCTTTTTTTTTAAATGTTGGTCATTTTTTTCCATTTTATCACCTCCTGTTTATAGGGTTTTACAGGGTTTGATTCTGAGGCCATTTTTGTTTTTCTGTTACCTGCTTCTATTATAAGTAATTGTTCTATGCTGATGATTTCCACATTCACTTGAAATGTATCAGTAGTTTTTTTTTCCTCTGTTAAAATGGCTTTGATGACATTAAGTCTTGAATAACTTCTAACATCTTAAGTTTTAATGATAATAAAACTGAACTGAACTGTGCTCAACCAGAGCTTTACTTCTGGCTCTGTTCTGATTTTAAATGCTAAAAATACACATAATCAGTTTTAAAGTGAAATGTCTTCCAGTTAAGACATGTACTTAAGCACAATTTATCCTTTACCGAACTTGGTCTTGAAAATAGTTCATGGCATAATTACAGCCTGACTTGATTTTTGCAGTGCACTTGATTTTGGGGTTGGTCAGATCCTTTCACATCTATAGCTTGTCCTAAATGTTGTTCAATAGTTAATTTTATATACATTTTACTGGTTTTGTCCTCGCTTTACTGGCTTACTGAGTCCTATATGCTCTTAAAATTCTGTTGTTGACGTATAAAGGCTTAAATCAACATGCACATCCATATCTCTATAACCTAGTTCAACCTTTTGGACCTTTTCAAGCAGTAAGATAATCTGATCTGCTGCTTTTGATTGTCTAAAAACTGCTAAAGGCTAAAAGCTCAGGCTTTTTAGATTATTTAATGTTTGAACGATGTGCCTTCCAATATTAGACCAGCTTCTTTTCTTCCAGATTTTAAATCTCTGTTAAAAACATCTGTTTTCACTGTCGTTTAACTCACTGTCTGTTGTATGTTAATTTTATTACATTTGTTTAAATGCATTTTAACAGTCTTTTATTTTTACCATAGTTTCATTCTATTTGCTGTTTTATTATTTTTAATGTAATTGCGAGGTACTCCGGTCAGCTGTTGGTTTTTGCTGGTTTTTAAATGATTAAAAGATTATTTTTCACAATAATCTTCACATATGAAAAAAAAATGAAGTTTTTGGAAGATGACATAATATGACATAGGACATACAGTTTTAAATTATACCAAGTAAAAATTTTATTCATTTATATAACATCTGAAATTTAAGAAACTTAAAAGTAAAAAAAGTCTTGTTACTGACATTTGAAAATTAGATATTATAAATATTTTTTTTTAAATAACATAAAAAGTAGACTCAGTCGTTTTAGGCACAGTTTGGCATTAAATGTAAGGAAAACCCAAACTATTTTACAACAGAGATTTTATGAGAGAAATTGTAAAAATGAGAATTCAGAATCCAGGAAGCTTCACAGGAGATTGACCCTTGTCTTAATGTTGGGCTTGTTTTTCTTTGAGGTGAACCAAGTGCGGGGAAACAGGATCATTCACAAAATAACACTTAATGGGATATATTCAGATTGTTTGTTGCTTTACAGGGTCTGATGGGGTATGGGTTATTTCTTGAGGGGAGACAGAAATATATGAATGCATCCACCAGGAGCTCGATGGAAGAAAAGATGCAGGAATGGAAAGGGAATGAGGGTTCAGTGTTGGGGGGATGCCAAGGACATTTAAGAGAGCTGTCAAGGGAGGCTGATCTATTAAGGACCCTAGCGAGACCTATAGCCCATTGTGTGTATGTGTATGTATGTGTGCAACTGGATGTGTGAGTGTGTGGAAAAGAGCAGTGGAAAGACAAAAGTGCCGTGGCACCAATACATGAAGTAACACATGCAGGCACACCCTGGAGATTTGAGTAAAGCACAGGCAGAGTGTGAGTCCATCCACTCAGTAATGAAATTATTTCAATTTCTGCACAAGATGAAACAAAAAAATTAAAAAAGGAAAAACATAGTGAGGGAGAAACAGCAAGGGTCAATCTGCTCATCCAGAAAAACTAAGTGTCTTCAAAGGGATAAAAGACAAGAGATTCTAAAAATAACTTACTAAGTTTAGTTTTCTGTAGCAAAGTACATGACAGGTTATTACACAAACTAACTAAATACATACACTCCCCGGCTATTTTATTAGGTACACCTTGCTAGTACCGGGTTGGACACCCTTTGCCTTCAGAACTGCCTTAATCCTTTGTAGCATAGATTCAGCAAGGTAATGGAACTATTCCTCAGAGAATTTGGTCCAAATTGACATAATAACAGCATGCAGTTACTGCAGATTTGTTGGCTTCACATCCATTATGCAAATCTCCCATTCCACCACATCCCAAAGGTGCCCAAAGGTGAGTTCTGGTGACTCTGGAAGCCATTTGAGTACAATGTCCAGTTCAAGAAACCAGTCTGAGATGATGTGAGCTTTATTACATTGTGCATTATCCTGCTGGAAGAAGCCATCAGAAGATGGGTAAACTGTGGTCATAAAGGGATGGACATGGTCATTAACAATACTCAGGTAGGCTATGGCGTGGAAACCATGCTCAATGGGTACTAAACTGCCCAAAGAGTAACAAGAAAATAGCCCCCACACCATTACACCACCACCAGCCTGAACCATTGATACAAGGCAGGCTGGATCCATGCTTTCATGTTGTTGATGTCACATTTTGACCCTACAATTCAAATTTTGCAGCAGATATCGAGACTTATCAGACCAGTCAAAGTTTTTCCATTATATTATTGTCCAATTTCGGTGAGCCTATGCAATTGTAGACTCCGCTTCCCATTCTTAGCTGACAAGAGTGGTGCCTGATGTGGTTCTCTGCTTCTGTACCCCATCTGCCTCTAGGTTCGACGTGTTGTGCGTTCAGAAATGCTCTTCTGCATACCTTGGTAACAAGTGGTTATTTGAGTTAATGTTACCTTTCTATCAGCTCGAACCAGTCTGACCAATGTTCTCTTAACTCTGGGATCAACAATAATAATAATAGTACATTTTATTTGAAGGCGGCTCCCTCAGCACTCAAGGACACTGTACAAAGATATTCAGAGAAACAATTTCGCCCACACAACTGAATATTTCTCTTTCCTGGACCATTCTCTGTAAACCCCTAGAGGTTGTTGTGCATGAAAACCACCAGTAGATTAGTGGTTTCTGAAATACTTAGACCACCCCATCTGGCACCAACAACCATGCCACGTTCAAAGTCACTTAAATCCCCTATCTTCCCCATTTTGATGTTCAGTTTGAACCGGAGCAGTCTTGACCATGTCTACATGTCTAAATGCATTGAGTTTCTGCCATGTGATTGGCTGATTAGGAATTTGCGTTAACGAGCAGTTGGACAGGTGTACGTAATAAAGTGACCGGTGAGTGTATAATTTAAAAGGTTCTTACAAAAATAAGAATGCTATTTTAAATGTAAGACTGGGATAACATTTGTTTTACCATCTGTTAAAGAGTTTCATTTGTATATTTTATTAAGCTTAAAATTCATTTTCGTAATGCTACAGGGATAGATATGTAGAGCTGACAGCAGAAATATGTATACACATAAAAAAAAAAACACAACAAAAACAGAGACACGTTTTTCTATTTACCAAATAACAGTACAATGAGAAAGAGAATTTTAGAGTAAGTCATTAGCTTACATACATTTCGTTATTATTTAGCAAAACTGCACTAAAAACTTTTGGAGTCTGGATCAAACGTTCGGTAATCTTCTAACAATAATTTGCTATAAATTCGTCAAATTTTTTGCTTTTACTTTTACAATAGGTCTAATGTTGTCATATTTAATCAAACTGCAATTGCAATATGCCTGCTTAGTTGCTTTTGTAAGCTTTTGTTGTTGTTTCATCTATCAATGCTTTTTAAGTATGTTTTCAGCCCATGATAGTGCAGGAATTTTGTCATGGGGGACAATTACACTATTTTACCAACTACAACCAGTTTATATTGGAGGTTAACCACCATTTTTGACCCTGGCACAAAGAAACCATCTTCTTACTAATTGTATGATGCCTTGTCTTTCCAATAAGTTACAAGACATTGTAGTTTGTGTGCAAAAATGTCTATTTTTTAAGTTTTGGATGCCAAACTTGATTTGATGATTGGTAAAACACTATGGATGTTGGAAAATTGACATCACACATCTGAATACGCCATATCTACATAAACAGGCTGATAGTTTCTGCATCATCACGCTCTCTGGCTTTTTCTTTTCAGCAGAAATGGACAAATATTGGTGAGTAGACACATGAAGCTAGATGTAGGAAAGTCTATGTTATGCCAGAGATATATAATCCAACAGGATATGAACACTAAGCCGGAGCAACAATGGTTTAATTTAACTCAAAATCGGCCAAGAGTCTATTTGTGGATGAGGAAAGTTGGTAGAGACATACTCCACTTAACTAGTAATTGTAATTAGGGAAAAGGTTGGTGGTTCTATATAAGATGGAAACATTTTTTTTTATCATTTTCATTTCTCTCTCACAATTTGCACAATTATGTATTAGACCTACCATAAAATTACAATAAAATACATTGATGTGGTTTTAGCAGAACAAATCCTGAAAAAGTTCAAGAGATATGAATACTTTAATGCTAAGTGTCTGGGCAAATGGTCTTTTAGACAGTTTATTAAAGTAATAATTAAAATGAGATATTGTGCCATTAATCAACCAGGAAAACAATGGTATTATGTTTTTTGCCTATTTCTTTCCAATGTTGATTTATTTTCCAATGTTGATTTAACATTTATTTATTTAATCAGTTTAAAAAAAAACAAAAAACTTTTGAACCACTTCCAAAAAAACAAAATCTTCCTATTTATAAACGTAAGTAGTATTAAGTCGTAGCAAACATATATAACTTTATTTTGCTGGCACTTGGATTGGGTCAAGGTATAGGT
>JAVLVB010000824.1:940591-975233 GCA_032876305.1 Orestias chungarensis
ATAGGTCCCGCTAGCCTATTATACTATTTTTTCCACTCTCTTCTTCTTTGAATATTTGTCGTCTGAGAAAAAAATGAGCATGTTTATTAGCTCCAAAAAGTTTTTCTCACAGTTAATAAAGCCAGTAGACCCATTAACCAGAGGTATAATTATGATGTAACCCTACTCAAAGGGAAGTATCTCTGGGACCATTTCTAAAGCTCAATTAGGTGAAACAATGTGTCTTCTATTCTCTGGAAAGATTGATCAGTCACAGTGTTTTTAATTTATACATCAATCAACAGTTCCTTAAGAAAAAGCCTTTCCTCTCCCAGTTTGTACTCTTGTGCTCTACAACGTTTCAACAGTTACTTGCAAAAGATGTGCGTCTGAGAAGGAGGGGTGCACGACATTGACAGTAAGTCACAGTGAGCTGGGATGAGGTGGTGAAGAAAGCTGCATGAGTGTGTGATGATCGAAGCGTTACCAGCAAACTACAACTTGGTGTCCTATGATCATACTACTACACACTGTCACTAGCCTCAGCTGAGTGCTGACTGATTTCTTGCTCCCTCCTCGTAAATAAGCACTAGTCCTCAGTGTGAGAGACTGTAGATCAGGCTGTAAATAGCCAACTGTATCATGCGCTTCAGAGTAATGCCCACCTAGAGAATTGTCTATTTGTTAAACATCCCACTTTAAAAAGCATGTCAATTGCATAAAATATGCAGCTTAAAGAAAATGTGTTTCCTGCAGGTTTTTTACTTCAGTTTTTAGGCAAAACTCTCAGCTGGGATATACCTAATGCATCCTGTCCCGACTCACCTTATTTGCATTGTTGGTGTCAAAGCCACCTTCCTGCAGACAATAACATTAAAGACAGGAGTGTACCGTTTTATGACTTCAGCACTTTCAGTTTTGAAGTCTTCCGGCACCAGTGAGTTTAAATTATGGTGTGAGACGTCCTTGGGATGTGAACATCTCATTTCACCAGGGCTGTACGCAAACCTCACACCCAACACACACACACACACACACACACACACACACACACACACACACACACACACACACACACACACACACACACACACACACACACACACACACACACACACACACACACACACACACACACACACACACTTTTTTATTGGGGTTCTCTTCTCCAGAAGACTGAACTCACTGGGGCATGACATGAGAATTATACATCTGACAGCTGTAAACCGGCAAACTCCTCTCACACTCACTTCTGTTATGAGGAAGAACACTAACTTTTCGCTCATTATCCTCAGAGAGAGTTGGTTGATGTCTGAATATGATTGCTGTTGATGTTTTTAATATCCTTTATGCAAATGAGAAGTCTTTGTTTTATTCACTGTTGTACCATACATACTTACAACTGCTGTCTCCCTTTACAAAATTATTAAAAGGTTATTTAAGGACTCCTTTTTAATTGCATTTTTTTTTCTTTGGTTGGCATCCTTCATCCCTGTTGGACAACAAACAGAAATTGTAGTTGTAGTCAATACACAGATCGGACTATTAAAAGATGAAAATGAAACATTTTCCTTCATGCACTAATAATGACTTATTCTTTGTCACAAATGAAATATGTCACAAATGAAATAGACTGCATTTTGTCAATACAGAGCCATCTAAAAGTCTACCTTCCTCAATACTATTTTGCTAAAATTTGAAGTAACAAAAAGTAGTAAAGAGAAAGGAAAACAACACATTGTTATAATTATTACTTATTTTTTTGGTACAGTTTAATTGTTTATTTATTTAGCATCCAACATACTGATAAAGTTTGATCTAAGATATGCTGCTGTATGTGTAGCTTTTTTATGTTTAGGTTAGTAGTCCTAAAGAGCATCTGTCCATGTCTAAATTTTTTTGTTGATTAGGAGGTTTTCATCTCAGAGATTTCTATATTTAGCCCTATTCATCTGTTGATCAACATTGACCAACATGCTGTAGGTAGCAGGCCTTCCCACAGCATGACTGCTACCCCAGAAGACGATGGCAGAAAAGATTATACTCTCCACAACAGACAAAGATATGCAGTGTTTTTAAAAAAAACAACAACTCTGAAACACTGAAGGAGCTAAAGTTCATTAAGAAAAACAGTTTACATTTTACTTTGTATTTTATCTTAAGTTTAATCTGTTGTCCATGTGAATACTAAGGTATTCAAACTTTTCAGCCCCTTCCACTTCTTCTCGCATGATGGACATAGTATTTGACTGAATCCTGTTTGGTTTTAAGTCAACAGAGATCTACTTCACACCCAATAACTGCAGGAAATGTTTGGAGATGACGGCATTCTGACTTGAACTAGACGTCTGAGGCGTACACGGTGAAAACAAGTGGTTTGCATACAGTCCCCTGTGGTGCTCCTAAGATTCTGACCAGCTGGTTAGACACCATCGTTTAGTCTCACAAACTGCTCTGTTTGTCATTGATCTAGGCGAATGTAAAGTCAGGCTGAATTGTATTAAATACACTGGAGAAAACAAAGAACATGATCCTCACAGCAATGCCTGCTCTGTCTAGATGTGTGATTGCATGTCGAAACAGCTGTATGACTGTATGATATATCACTTACGTGGACAGCTGTGTCATAAAAGTTTCTTTTATGTTTACTTTCTCAGATACTGTCCTGAAATTTTCTCCCAGAGATAAACATAGCTTAGGATATGATTTTATAATATAACCCTCGATTAAACCTCTCCGAAACTGTATTCCTAACAAGGTCCGCCGAATTTCCTGATCTTTGTGTCACATTGTGATCAATGACTCAAGCAGAGCTGGAATTGCGGGAATAAATAATTTATTTTGGGGAAGAATAATGAACATAAACGGAACATAAACAGGAGCAAGGGCAAAGCGGAAGGGGAACAGGAACAACGCGGAGACGGAATGTAAACAAACAGAACTGAGACGCGGAACGTAAACAAACAGAGAACTTAAGCGAGTCGCGGGGACTACAAGCATGAAAAAACAAAACAATCAAAACAAACAAACCAACTAAAAAACACGGGAAGGGGGAAATAAACTAACAGACAAAATAACAACAATAATAATCACAAAGGAGGAAATAAACTGAGACAGGGAACTGGGGAGATAAGATGGGGGAGGAACACGGGAAACCGGAGACTACAGGAAAAAACCAAAACCAAAGAGAATACCAGGACGGAACCAGGGGGAATGACGATGGAGAAGAGCCAGGACAGAGAATTCAGCGAGCAAGAGGGGAAGGCTTGCTGGGAGACTTAGAAGAACAAGCTAGATATGACGAGGAGAGAAATCAGACAATCCAGCGGTGAGTAAGTGGATGAATGCTGCTTAAGTATAGGGGAACCAGGGTTGGATTGGTAGAGAAGATGATTGGATTATTTAGAACAGATGTGAATGATGAGGGAACACACACACATAAACACACACACAGGGAGAAAGATAGAGCAGACAGCGAGGGAGAAAACAAAGACTCAACCAAACTAGAAAATAACCTAAACAAAACAATAACTAAATATAAATAATGATAACAACAACAAAATGATAATGAACTGAACCAAACCAAAAACACCGATCATGACACTTTGTGATTTGTTTGGTTCGGTAATGATTCTTAAGAAAACCCCTGATGGCTTCAAAGAACATCTAGTGAGTGTTAATCACCTTATTTATAGAACCTGTTAGATCATCTCTAAAGGCATTTATTTTTTACTGGACTTTATTTAGGGGTATCAGAGTAAATAGGTCTAAATATATGTGCATGACATTCTTGACATACATTTATTTTTTTTCCTTCCACTTCCCAAATATGCTACTACTTTAATAATAACTAAATGTCTTTAAAAAAGCCAAGTCCTTTTTTTTGTTAAAAGGATTGACAGTGTGACAATTTTATTGATTGTCGGCCCTAAACATCAGGGTTTGATGCTTATGAAACACTTTTTTCTTTGTTTTTTTTTCAAAATCATAAAACAAATGTTGGAAGACATCCCAGGACATCCGAAAGCTTTTTTTTCCAGCCATAAGCACATGGAGCAGGATCTAAAGGATGCAGAGTGAACAGCATCTCCTCCCAGATGCGCCTCTCGTCTTGCTGCTCGGACACCTGAGGCCACGCCCACCTCTCTCCCGTACAGCTCAGACATTGGCTCTCAATTAACATATTCTTCAAGCTCTCAGGCTATTGGCCAAATTCTCACATTGGCGAAAACATAAGTTGTTAAAGTGTGTGTGTGTGTGTGTGTGTGTGTGTGTGTGTGTGTGTGTGTGTGTGTGTGTGTGTGTGTGTGTGTGTGTGTGTGTGTGTGTGTGTGTGTGTGTGTGTGTGTGTGTGTGTGTGTGTGTGTGTGAGGTGGGGGGATCCTTTGGATAACCGCGGTATCAACAGCTCCAATTAGCCGAAGCTCCCAGTCCAGGTTCGGGTTTCTCCCTGTTGTCCTCTGGCTGTCTAACGGTGCAGGATTTGTCGAGATAATTCTGAGCGCCTCTCTGCATCCGTAAGTACCTGAGTTCGCCTTTCTTACTGCGGCTTTGAGAACGAGCAGCTTCAGGATGTGTTATAAAAAAAAAATAAAAATAAAAAAAGTTGGTTTCAATTTGAAAGAAACTTTTTTTTCCCTCATTTCATTTCATCATCCTCATCTCTAATCAAACAGTTAACATTAATTGAGTCGCTTGGTAACAAAGTGAACATGTTTAAATTAAACACCTGCAGTGGTGATAATGCAGGAGCTGAATGAAGTGATGCTGCAAACTGGTTTAGTTGTATAATGCTGATGGACATAATGGAAATATGACAAGTGAGTGATGATTGCAGCAGTTTTTTTTTGGGTAATTTCACATTATTATTAAAAAGCTATTTTTACTATAAATATTAAGTAAAAAATCTGATAGATAGATAGATAGATAGATAGATAGATAGATAGATAGATAGATAGATAGATAGATAGATAGATATGCTTTTCAAAGGAGGTCATTACAGATTAAAGAAGTTGTATACTGAAAACACAGAATTTGATTGAACTTTAAAATATAGACTTCATGTCACTTGAAATGTCGTAATATGTGGACAGTACGTGTTAATTCTGAGTAGGTTGAACTGTTTCATGACCTATTTTATATCCGATTTCTTATACTTATTAGTAATGAATTGATCTAAAATCGAATCTTGAGGCATTGTGCCTTGTGTCTGAGTCAGTAGGAAGTTCGAGAAGTGTCCCCTTCTTCTCACTGTTATAAATAAATGCCAAACTTAACATAAATGCAGTATTTTCTAGTAAAGTTAGACGAAATCGCGGCGTTTCGTTAAGTAATATCATTGAGTGAGTGTGTGAATCTTCGGGCAGGGTTGTCCTTCATTGGGTTACAGCGTCTATAAGTGTGTGTTGGAAAGTTGAGATGTTGCTGTGTCCTTTGTCGCAGTGTTATCACAATCAGAGCTGGGCAGGAACGCTTCAGAAAGCACATGCTGATGTTGCACGCTGTGGTAATAGCCTCTTACCGCTCGTATAAATAATCAAATGGAAAAACATCACTCAGCTTCAAACAACATAGTTTACTTTTTTTCCCCAGTGTTATCATACGGTATTAGAGTGGTTTGCAACAAATGCGTTGCTGCCTTTTATTATTGTTGACCCTTCAGTTATTCAACAAAAAACCCTCAATGCTTACATGAAATGCGTTGTGGATTCATCACAGCTTCACTTTAGAGCGATATCTAGTTCTTTACTGCAGTGAATGTTGGGCAAAGTGATTCTTTGTCCTTGACTCAAGAAGGTAATACCTCAAGGCTTAATCATATCAAAAAAGGCCCCAGTGGTCTCAGACAGCATTCTTTGAGTTTGAATTATTGAGGTCTGATACCATTCATCTAATGGGTGTTGGGGAGAAAATCCGCTTTTTTATGTTGCACATGCATTAGAACAATGGAATAGATCACACACTTGATGCAATAAAACACCCATATTTCTGTCATGTATGTTTTAAATAGTGGTGCCATAGTTTTTAAGCCTCCTTAATCCAAATAATGGTTGAAATGTAACTTCCAAGCACCAAGAGGAATTAGAAAAAACTGTTATTGAAGGTTAATTTTTTATTCTCTTGCTGTTTTTGTCTTTAGAAAATTATATGAGGAAGATTTCTTAAATAAGTTATATGTTTTATATGTTGCTAGCACGCCCAGAACATTTCTGGTCAGTTCAAATCCACACAAAGAATAATTCCTGTACATAAAATTTGGTCTGCATGTTTACTCTTTTACAGTAAAGTCTTTAGTCAGGACCATAGTGCTGCACTGGCTGACTTTTCTTGTTTACATAGAAATGTTTTTAATATGACAAGAAAAAAAAAAAATTAGTTAAAAATCAATAAATAATTAAGCCCCTCTTAAAAAAATTGTCCCATGTTTACCAACTTTTGCTTTTTGGTGTCATGGTTCCTAGATGTAAGGACGCATGCTGAGGTAAGAATGGGAATAAATCTGCATGTTAGGCAATCCAGGCTAAGGCCTTCTAAGGATGCAACCCCATGATGTGGCATCCACAATGATGTGTTAAGAAGTGACTTTCTTGACACTTAAGCTTAAAGTAACTCAAAGGATTCAAGGGCTGCTGTGCATCCATGCAACACTCACTAAATAGTAAAAAAAATAGTCTGCAGTACATTCTGTTTTTTCAAATTTCCTCTTTTTCCATCAATCCTTTTTTTAACATCTCAGGAGTCTTTACTCTTGGTAATTTGCATGTTACCTCTTCTTTCTCACATTGGGGTAAATTTCTCATCCTGCAAAAGTGCTTGCTGAAGTCCTGAACGAGCCAGCTCATTTGTCATCTCACCCTGCTCTAATACAGAAAAAAACAACTTCTGTTAATTAACCCTTCCTGCTAACTGCCACTGTCTACATTCCTGCCTAGATAACCGGTATGCATTATCTCTGCACAGACTGCTTGCAAATTAGCAGCGGGTCCCCAGCTATATTTCAGCAGGTGTCAGCTAAGGTGCCTCTTCGTCTCTCACTGCAGAGCATTACACAAACAGCGCAATAGTTTTATCTCAAATTGAATTGTTGAAGGAGACGTTAAAGAGTCATACATCACTGGAAAACTCAGAGTGAAGGAAAGAATATGCAGCAGTCAAGAAGTAAAGAAAGGAGTGACTCACTGGTGTCACAGAGGAATCACGAGGTATGAGTTCATAAATCCATTAAAAGAGAAAATCAAATTTGTAGCTTGTGAACACCTTTTAGTGTGTGTGTGTGTGTGTAAAAGTTTTATTTTGGGTATGAGAAGGTGACCTGCTTTCTATTCTTCCTCAGTAATTACTTTCCCTCTTTGTTTTTAGAAAAACGTCTGCCTGAATGATCTTCACACACACACCAACCTCAATCCACTCCTTTCCATTCAAACCCTACTCAAAAATAAATAAAGCCTGAGTGAGCCGGTGTACCACCTCATATTGGTTTTCCCGTTTGCTCACCTGAATGTTCACTTCACACTTGTATGGCTTTTCTGTCCCATGCGATGGGTTTTTCAGAATTCTGACATTGGCAGAATGGTGCTGATTCAGAAGTGCGTTGTTTTCTGTATGTCCTAACATAGCAGAGAACCCACCGGTTACAGTAGATTTGAGTAAACTATGTGATTTTCCCTGTTAAAACTCCACATCCAAAGCATTTTTGCTGGCTGAAATAAAGAGATGATCCAGTTTGTGCATGGGGCAAATGCTGTGTTTTACTCTTCAGGTGAGGATGTTGCTGTGCCTGCTTTTCTTGCTGCCTGCCCTCTCCTTGGCTCAGCGATCAGAGCCCATGTTCTCTGCTGTAACCAAGACCGCTCTACGTCCAGACTACGACAACAACCCAAGCCAGCTCAACTATGGCATGGCTGTCACTGATGTGGATGGGGATGGAGACCTGGAGATATTTGTAGCTGGGTGAGAGGAGTGTTTCACTGTAATTTATGGGCTTTTTGACCTTGAAACTAATGTTTTAGGTGACCCAAATTTACTTAAACACAGTGACATTTAAGATTGCTATCTAATTGTAGAGACTTAAATAGAAATCCCTTTGTCACTTTCCAAAGGTAAACCTTTAAAACAAAGGTGAAAAACCAAAATAGGGGACATTAAGGTGCCCTGAAGCTCACTCAGGTGATGAAAATGGATGTGATTGAATAAAATGCCACTGATGGGAATTGCTTTGCAAGCCTCCTGCTATCCAATGAAGCAGCAATGAGATTCTCAATGCTTAACAGAATATAGATGAGCCCAAACGAGCATGCCTACTAAATGTAATTTAACCAAAACAACCTATTCAGCAGGTATCCTAGGAAGAGGATCATCCCACAGCCTTCTAGAGGATGTAATTTAATTCGCCATTAGAAGACTCTTTGCTTGAATAGGTACTATATAGTTTATATTACACCTGTGGTGCTGACCTTCAGTAATCATAACAATGATCACTTTAGGCATTTATAATCTAACACAGCTACAAGCGATGTCTGGACCCTAATTACATTACATGTAACACATGCAGGAAAAAATACCACAAGGATTCCATGCTGCTAATTATAATAAGTTTAATAACTTCTCATACTGTAAAGATTTTAGTTGTAAATGAAATTGTTGTTTGAAGTTTTATATTTTCAGGTTAATTTCTTTATTGTTTTTAGAAGCTCAATTTGATGTCAGTTCCAATTCTTTCTAGATAAATTTAGAGGTGGAAGTGTCCAGACATTTAAACCAATCAGTTAATATTTACCTTGGGATCCTTGCGATTAAGTAACGGATTCTTAGCAAAACCATTTTTTTTAAGCAACCCATCCTGTGAATGCTATGGATAGGGCTTTTCTTCCAGCAAGATCATCTTCCACTTTCTTCAAACGTAGGGTATGATTTAATTTTGTTGAATGTTTAAGTCTAGGAGAAATGTTATCATCCAGATATTTAATATTCCCTGACTTCAGTTGTGTAATGAAGGTATTGTGGAAAAAACCATTAACTGGAAGAACTGTGGATTTTACCCAATTTATTGAAATAATCTGAAATTCTTTAGAAAAAAATAGATAAACGTATTTAATTACCTGATTTAGAGAGGTTTGTAAATGCTGGAGAAAATGTCAGATATCGTCCTCATATGGATTTATGTCATGTTCTATGTTCTATTTGCTTTTAAGATCCACCAACAGTTCACTAACTACCCAAAAAGTAAAGAAGTGTTAATTCATTCATTATTTATGTATATGTATGAAGGCTAGTCATGTAGACTCTAAACTCCAACACAGGTTTCTGTGACAGAGATGTGAGTTTTGTAGGAGAGGTCCAAATTATTACCCCCAGTTTATAAAAAAGATGGCTTTATTCCCTCATGTTCAGATACAATGGTCCAAACCTAGTGCTGAAGTACAATAGGCAGAGGAAAGGGCTGGTCAACATCGCCATTGACGACCCAGGTTCCCCATTCTACGCCCTGAGGGACCGTCAAGGCAACGCCATAGGAGTGACAGCGTGTGACATAGATGGAGACGGACGTGAGGAGATCTATGTCCTCAACACCAACAATGCCTTCTCTGGTACAATACAAGCTATTACAAAGGCACACACTCTGCACACTGTAACTCAACGCAGGAGAATCTGTAAGCAGTAACTGAGCTTATCTCATCTGAGTCTTCATCAGATAACAGATAAGCTTTGTGCTGCTATAAATCATAGAACTGCAGCGATGATGCTGTTGCACTGCACCGATGTCATTTTTCGTAAAACTCCACTTTCACCTTTCTACCACAGCAGCTCTATGTTTGCTTTTCTATCACCGGAATTCATCATTCTACATAAACTCCTCTTTGCCTCACATAAATGTATTGTCTTTTTAACTGTTTGTAACTGCATGAAGGTCGGGCAACTTATTCAGACAAGCTGTTCAAGTTTCGCAACGGACGGTTTGAAGACCTTCTCAACGATGATATAAATGAGCACCGGGATGTGGCCAACCCAATGGCTGGGCGCTCTGTGGCCTGCATTGATAGAAAGGTACTTCACACACAATCACAGAGTGGAGTACAGTATGACGTTACTCCCCGCAAACACATCCACTTCTGCTAGTGTCTTCAGCGTACATGCACGGTTGCTTCTGTTTGTTTACCAGTGATAAGTCATGCCCTGCCTACGCCGCCCTTCTCAGCATGTGCTCTGACAGTTCATTTGGGCGAATGGTGCACTATTTTCTCTCCTCTGTCCATCGCACCAGTGTAATTACAGAAGCAAAGGCTCGTTTGTTTTACAGAATACATCCTACAAAGAGAGGGAGGGGGTAAAGATTGCTTTTGCTTTCTGTCTGCAACTGTTGCCTACATTTTTCATTTGTTCCTTTGTTTTTATCCTCTTCTCACTTACATTTTTGCCCCTCTCTGACTGACATGCTCTGTCTTTGTCTCTTATCTAAAACACAAACACTCCGTTTTTCCTTGCGATAAGAGGATGGGATAAATACAGTAATAGGCAAAAGTGGACAGCAGGGGTTACAATAGCCTGTTTTTTCTTAACAGTCTCATATCAACAAGCACTGATAGGAGGTGCAGGTGCCAAGCAGATTGGAAAGATATCTTTCTTGATGGCATTCTTCTTTTCAAAGAAGCCAAAGCCATAATTCGTGCTCTTGCATGCCAATTTGAGCAGATCCAACTGTTCCCTTTTGGCGAGCTCATTTCTATTGGAATATGTTCGGAGCAAAGTGTGCTGCATTGTCAGCTGTGTTGTTAATATGGTTGATCTGAGGAGTTTTGTTTGTCATTGGACCAAACCCCATTTCTAGTTCTAGGTCTAATCATTCCCGATATGATGAGACTAACATTTGAAATCCACTTCGAATAGTGCATCAATAAAACACGCTTAAATAACATGGCTTTACAGCGGTGACAATTTCAGGAAGAATAACAAAAAGTTTCATCTGATAAAAAAAAAAGAAGACTTACATGTGTTAACTCATTCTGGCTTCTCTTCAAATGCTTTGAGGATAAACACAAGGGGCTTATACAAATTTATCGTGGTAATGTGTGTAAAACGATCCCAACTGCCAGTCTCAGTGAGAGAAAGTAGCCCACAGTGAAAACTTATTGAAAAATCATTGACTTTAACTTTGTTAAGTAACAGGCAGTGGCCTCCAGGTTCTTTATTAAATTGAACTTTTGAATTTTTTCCTGTATGTGTGTGTTTCTGTGAAACCACTCGTCACATAGTGCTTGGTACAGTGGCATTTATATCAGCTCGACTTGTTCACCTTACACTTCATGTAAGAATACACTAGGTTGAGCAAAAATGGTCAGATAGCTTTTATTTGTGTGGTCTTGCATACAAGCATGTATTCACATTAATGGAAACACGTTAGGCCTGGTGGGAAAGCTCATTTAAATCGAGTGTATAGTCTATTAGTGTGGTTCCGTCTGTGAGTTTGTGTCTGCAGGGACTCTAACTGATAATGGAGTGTGAAATTAATCTCCAAAGGGAGGCAGAGCAAGAAGTGCCAGGCTGGGAAAGAGGGGACAAGGGGTAAGAAGCAGGCTGAATGGAGATAAAGGGATAACTGAGAAGGTTTCAAAAGGTAAAGATGCTTAATAATTACAGGAAAAGATAAGGCAAATGGTTAATCAATTACCAAAAATAAAAAAACAATATGTGATCATAAAGTGCCAAATCATAAAAAAAAGGTTTCTGCAGATGGAAAACTATTGAGCAATAAGCTCCTGACTTTGCAGAAATTGGTCACCCATAAGAAAGTATGTGGCACCAGTAGAAAAGAACAATTCCCTCAGAAACAGGTCTAATGTGATTATACGTGTTTCTTAACAAGCTGGAAAGTAAAATAACTAAAATCACAGAAAAATGTTGCCTGGTGTACTCTCTATAGACAGAGACACAGAGAGAGAGCAGAAAATCTAAATATAGTTGTTGATATGCCTCACTGAAACTAGGTGCTGCTTTCACAGAAAAAAAGGCTCATAATAGTAGAAAGCGTTGCACCCCTTTTTACCAGAACATATTTTCTCAGCCAGAAGTATTTCTCCAGTTTGAGAGAAAACTGCTTAGTTGGGAACCAAATGAGCAATTGAATGTGACATGTAAACAGTTACATGCCAGAAGCATTTTTTTCTGCATTTTATCGGTGAGCCAAAAATCGCATTTGGTTGGCACATATTTTTTTTCCAGCAAACCACTTTTTGTAGATATTTTTTTTCTACAAAAGTCCGGGCAATAAAAAATAATACTAGCAAAGCCTAGAGGTTAATAATGCATTTAGTAGTTTTATTAATCCCATTTTGCAAAAAATTAAGAGTTTTTAATTTGAGCTTATTTAAAGTAATATTTTGCCCCTTATGAAGCAAGAAGCATATAGATTTATCCAAAGAAATAAACATGTCTCCTTAAATCAATGGACGATCCACAGAAGCAAGGTCACTTACAAGTCAGAAAATTTTGATAAGAAAAGGTTTTGAGCCCAAGGTCTTTCTTTTCTGAGCCAAAATGACATTTTCCCCTGTAAACGGAATTTTGCAACATTTATAAGTGCAAAGTCAATTCAGAGAAGCACACAGAGAAAGGAGAGGCTGTCTTTGCTAAGAAGCAGTTTACAATAGAAAAGGTATTGAAATGGTTCACCTTTAACCATAAAGTCATTTTATTTATTTACAATTATGTGATTTGTTGAAGGTAAGTGGGAATAAATATTACGTCTGTAATGTCCAGAGACCGGAAATGATTAAACTTTTTTTTTCTGGTATGAGCTTGTGCTTCAAAAGATCAACTGATATAATTCACTGAAAACGCCCCGTTTTTCTGCAGGGTACAGGCCGTTACGCTATCTACATTGCCAACTATGCCAGTGGAAACGTGGGACCTCACGCTCTCATAGAGATGGACGAGGCAGCCAGTGACCTCTCACAGGGAGTTGTCGCCCTCTCCAACGTTGCAGAGCAAGCTGGAGTTAACAAGCTAATTGGTTGGTGTCAGAGCACTGGTGACAGTAAAATAAGTCTTGATGATTTGTTTGCCCTACCTGCCCTTATGCTGGTATTAATACCGATTTTTGTAAAAGTGCATTCAATTTCACTTCAAATTAAATAATACTTTCCTATCCTCAAAGTGAAATGTTGTTATAACTCCTGTTATTTAAGCTTATTCAAAGCGTGCCTTCGGTTTCCATAGATCATGGTTGTTTGAATCCAAGTTTTGAGGTCTGGTTTACTACAATTTGTAAATGTGCCCCTGGTCCAACACAGCTGAATCAAATGCATTCAAATTATCTAAACTCTTGCTAATGATCTGATTGTTCTACTCAAGTTGCAGGACACTAGATTTTGAAGCCTGGATTTGAAGAATCCTACCATAAACTCCACAAAAACAAAACACAAGTGTGGTTTTTTTGTGATTAAATATTTGAGAAAACTAGATTTTTAAGGAAAGAAGAAAAACAAGTAAGATAAAATATTTTGGCCCTCATGAATCTATACAGAAATGTTCATGGGAGGAAATAAAATATACTTTAGATCAAATAAGTTGCACTGTAATTACACCTGGTATCTGAGCAATATCAAAAAGATGTATTATGACTATATCACCCAATGGCCATTTATGGACAATACAGTTATTCATAGTGATGGAATATTACAGATACAAGTATTGGTGCCACAGTTAATGACACCTCAAATGGCTCCTTTATTATTTATTTAATTTTTTTTTACTTAACATAGATTTTGAATCCCTTACTTTCTGCTTTCCTGTCTGTTAATGTGACAAAGGGGCCCATTTTTTATTATTTTTTTACCAGTTTTTCAAAACAGGAAAGACAAGAAAACAAACACTTCAAGTTATGCAGATGTGTGCGGATGTTCATACATCTAGAAACAAAATGAAAAAAGCTAATTGCTTAAACTTACCATATTTAGTAAAAGAAAAATAGCAAATACATCAACTATGACAAACAAGGCCGGACAACAAGCCCAGTTTAACTTGCCGCCATGCACATATAGATATTTTTGAGGGAAGGTAAAAAATCTTATAGTTCAAAGCTCATAATTAGAGTAATGTAACAGAGTGGCATCTTCAACTCTCCAACTCTTCATGTAATAAACTAGCTTCATGACAAGAAAGGGAAAATGTAGTGGATTTCCTAGAAAAACACAATTCTATGTTCATATGATCCCGAGGCCGGAAATTGGCAAAAGCCTACTTGGGATTTAACCTGCGTGCTTTGACCAGATTATGATTCTTTACTTTTAAAGCACTAAAGTTGGTATATTCTCATGTCAGTGACTTAATTCGAGGTTAGAAGAGTTATTTAAAGAAAAGCCAGGAAGTCACGTGTTACTGAAACTTTTTTTTAACGACAGAAAAGTCCTTGATGTTGATGTCCCAGTGAGTTTTGAAAATGGGCAATAACTTTGTGTTTGAGCGCAGCAGAATGACTATACATCATCTCTGGATCTTTTTTTTACTTGAAGGACATAATCTGATCCACCCAGGGGGCCGGAGCATGCTAGTTCAGAGTTAATGTGAGTGATGTACACTGGACGGTTTTGTCATCAAATTGCTGTTAATCAGAGCAGACGGACGGCCTGTGAAGTTGTATATCTGATAGTTACATATCTCTGGAGACGCATTTTTTAGTTTATTGCTGTTGGGGGCAAGTGATATTTGTCCAGGCTGATGAAGCGGGGCAGTAAATCCGGAGCAGGGCCTGGCTCACAGCACTGACTCCGCACTGAGAAAGGGCAATCAAAGGCCCTTCAGCTACATAATTAAACTCTGCTGGTCCGAGATGAAACACTGTAGCCAGATGATTCAATTTATGGGAAGTCATTGGGAAAATCACGCAGTGATACTCATTGTGAATTTTTTTCTTCCTTCTGATTAAAGTACTGCTATGATTTGGTTAATGCAAAGTATTTCAGTGAGTTCTTTATCACTGATTATCTGTATTTGTTTGCATTTGTACTTCCCCTGCAGTTATTTACCTGTGTTTGTGGTCATTGGAATGAGTCTGTGTCAGCAAAATAAGACTTACACTCCTCTAAGCAAATGGACCGAAAAGACACTAATGATTTCTTATAATTCCCTTCTGTTGTTTGGTACTGTATTTCACCTTTCCAACTTAATTTTTTTCTTTCAGAAACGTACTCTCTCGGTTCAACTAACTGCCTTTTTTTCCCACTGAGGAACCTTCTCTCACTTTATCCATCTGCACAGGAGGGAGAGGTGTTGTGGTTGGGCCGATTGTTAGTCAGACCCTCCCAGATATATTCTGCGACAATGAGTATGGATCCAACTTCCTGTTCAAAAACAACGGTGATGGAACTTTTACTGATGTGGCACAGCAGGCTGGTAAGGGGAATTTGCTGTATAAGATTGAAGAAACAATACACATGTAGACTTTAGAGTATGAAAGAACCTTTTAGTATGCCTTTCTAGGAGTGGAGGACCCCATGCAGCATGGTAGAGGGGTGGCCCTGGCAGACTTTAACCGTGACGGCAGGACTGACATTGTCTATGGGAACTGGAATGGACCTCACCGCCTGTACATACAGCTAAATAACCGCAAACAGAAATTTAAGGTAAGGACCTGACTTTATTCATCAATAATAAATGTGCACAAAAGAACAAAAAAACAAAATGTTTGATTGTACAAAGCAAACAAAATGTAATAACCGTGATCTTATACGGCATACGTAAAAGGTTTTTTTTTTCTTAGGAAAAAATAGAAAGGTGATGTTTGAGAAGAACTATATATCCTCCTTTTTCCAAACTAAACAACTTTAATGTTAGTTTCTCATATGGAAAAAATACTTTACAATGGTTATAAATCTGCAAGCTGTCAACATTAGGATAGCCTGACTAGTTAAGAAACTGACAACAGTTTGAGCCAATACCAAATATCTTAATAAACTGTCTTTTTTATTCATTTTTCTTTCATTTTTTAAAGTCTTGCAGTTTAGTCATTCTTTCTTACGCTATGAATCAGCTTTTATTAGGTATAGTCATGTTTGAAGATGTTTTTTACTCTTTCTATGTCTTAATTTTATTCACCAGACCCATAAAGGAGTACTCTCATTTAAATGCAGGAAAATTGTGTCAGAAACAGACAAGACAAAAACAGACTTTTTCTTAGTAGTCCTGTACCAAAGCATACATTTGTTTGTGAGTGCTTTCGGAACTAAATGTTTTCATAACTAAATGTTTGCCAACCTTTAGTTGGTAGAAGAGATTTTAACAATAATTTAATTTTTTTCAATATAATTGCCTTTTCTCATTGATTATGAGTAATATCTTTTACGGTGGTATAGATTTAGGGATAGAATTGCTTTTAAGCAAAATATCACATGTTACTGATTTCAATGTTATTACTGATACTAAATAATAAAGAGATCCAGTTCTGTAAATGCTGCTTAAACTAGCATAATTTGTGGCGCTACTATCTATGTTGTAAACGCACTAGCAGATGACGTTGGCTACTGATGGGTAGATGAGGCGTATGAAGCGTCTCGACACAGCAAAACTGTATTGATAATGTGTCACTGAATACTGACACCTGCTGGACATTAAAAATCCCTACAGGCAACGTAGATGACTGTAGGGATTTGATGAACCAGTGTAAACAATAACATTTAACTCATTGTATGTTATTGTATAATATGTATTGTATTATTTCATATCTTAAGTTAAATTGACAATATGTGATATTCTTAAATACAGTTAATAAATAATGTGAACATGAACCATAAAGTGAAAATTTGTGAAATGAGGATGCTTGTGGACTGAGGTTTTTCTTTACAAATTTCTATTAAAAAAATACGTTTTTCCAACGTTTTCAAATTTAGTCTGTTATGCTGAATGTTGAAGCTGAAAAGAACCGGATGAAAGAACAAAATTAAAACAATTTCCTTTTTTTTCCGACGTAAGATCAGAATGGTCCAGCAATGCGGAAATCTTTCGTTTGCATCAAGGCTGCTCCATAGTTGACGCTGTACCGAGAAAGATCAAGAATTATTTTTCCAAATGCATTCCGTAGACAGATTGGCTTCCTTATAAACACAGCTTGGTGCTTCAGTGTCATTTTTGAAACAGTTGGTGTATCTGTCACGTGACTTGCTGAAATCAATACGCGCAAGGGCTTGATACATGCGTCGACGCGTCAGTGTTGCCAGACCCATCACTAACGTTAGCTAATCAGTGATGGAGAAAAGTCAGGGAGGCTTTGCTATGAACCAGTAATGGATGGACATGTGTTTCAATAGGTTAACTCAAAAACCGCCAATTTGACTTCAAACCAGCCCAAATTATCTCCACCCGCCCAAAGCAATTTTTACCCTCAAAATCAAAATGAAAACCGCCCAATCTGGCAACACTGAGCACAGCACTAACAGGGCTGGTAAAAAAAAACATACTGGTGTTCCATCGAGTCGTGTTTCCCCGTCAGATACTGTTTCCCCTGTGTCTTTTTGCCGTGCCGCTCCGCTTCTCTCCGCACACGTGGCAAAAATCGCGCATGCTTGTTCAATGCTCCTAACCAGCGAGCCGTGCTTGCGCTGCAAGACAACGACGGACACCGTGAAAGCTCAAACTATATATATAAATATATATATATATATATATATATATATATATATATATATATATATATATATATATATATATATATATATATATATATATATATATATATATATATATATATATATATATATATATATATATATATATATATATATATATATATATATATATATATATGAAACGGTATCTGACGGGGAAACGCGACTCGATGGAACACCGGCTTTTCGAAACTTGCATCTTCCTCGAAACATATATTCCACTTGTCTCACTCTAACCTTTTCTGTTTGAGAGCCCCTAGCGGCCGTTACAAAAAATGCATAAATTAGCCGCATCATTGCCTAAGCCGTGTGACAAAAGTCGCGGCTTATAGTCCGGAAATTTCAGGGAAATATGTTTACAAACTAAACATATTTTAAAGCATTAAACTATACAGTCTATACAGTACTATACAGTACCAAAAAAAATCAATATTTTGTGTATTTAGTTATTATTATATTAATAATATTTCCCAAATTTTCATTTTGTTTTAAAAACTGACAAACATCAAACAACTGAGTGGATGTGTTTTTTCAGTTATAAAACTGAAACCTCTCTTGTTATGTAGAATTCATAGACAAAAATAATATGATTTTGAAACTCACCCTAGCAGCTCTGTGAGTAATCCAGACTTGCCAGTTCTCCTTGAGCATGAGCAAATCTTTGTCAGCGTTTTCCACCATGAAATAATACCTTACAATAACTGACGTTTGTAGCAGGTGGTTAAGCTTCATTCCTTCTTTTCTGACCAAAATCAATGTCTAATGAGAAACAGGAACAAAACCAGCAAATCTAATACCACAGTCAATGTGTTCTTGTCAGTGCTAACAACTGGCTAATGAAAAAGCATGTCTCATGGGGGGTCGTTTCACGATTAAGTGGTGTTTAAAGGCACCTGTGATTTACTCAATGAATTAGTCCAGCACGTCTTGTGTGTTTTTTGTCTCTATGTCAGTCAGCAATGGGGGCAGAGGGATGAGCTGTGGCATGTGTAAATCAGCAGCCCCTTTATGCTCTATGATCTACCTCTGTTTGTCCCCACCACCCTTAAGTGGAGATAAACGACACTGAAGCTGTTTTATTTGGGTCAAGTAAGGGGTTAATCTACGATGCTCAGCCCGAAGGGATTCAATCAGATCAACGCACATGACTCAGTTCCACCACACTCTCAAGAATAAGGCAAACAAGATTAGTACAGCATGCTTTATTGTATGACAATAAGTTAAATCTCAAGTAAACAACATATTTTAGACCCACAAATGCTAACACTTTTAATATTATCCAATATTGACCTTTGGCTTGCGTAATGAAGCTGTTGTATCACTTCAGTAACCCCACACTTAAATCGGGCTGAGCCAGCAGCTAGTCTTGGTAATGAATAGTGCAGATTAGGGAGTTTTATGTTTAATTAAAATCTGTTAGGTTACTCTTTGCAATAGGTTGGGAACACACATATATATATATATACACACACACACACATCCAATACACAATATCAAATTATATATTCAAAGATGGTCTAAGCAGACGTGATTAGAGTTTTCCTGGTTATTGTAAATACATTTAAATTGGACTTCTTTTGTAACAGATAAGATAACAGATGAGACATTAATACTACTTCTATCTCAGAAGTTTTATATCTTTTAAGACACCTTTTCCTTAAGCAATGCACAGCAAAAAAAACGGTAATTTACCATACAAACTTCCTATTAATCTCTAAATTGTCCATAGGAGTAACGGTTTGAGTGCATGTTCGTTTGTCTTGTGTATCGTCATTGCCTCGTTTGAGTTGTACAACAAGGGAACAGTTCAGTACGCTATTTTATAATCAAATGTATTCAGCAGTGTTTCCACTGCCAACTGGACTCTCACTGGACAGGCAAGGTTAAACCCAAACGTGGTGTCACATGTTCTTGTGCTTGCTGCCTTCACTGAGGTTTTCCTTTCATTCAAATCTGTTATGACACCTGTAGCTCCACCCTAACTTTACTGTAAAATTGTCAATTTTTGACCTACAACTGAAGGACTACTGTGATACAAGTATGCTGTTTCAGATGGGATGAGAAATAAATTGTCATGCAATGGACTGGCGATTTGAAGAGTCTACATGCTAGGCACACTGCAAGGATAAACTTGCATTGCCTGTGGTTGGATGGTAAAATTTGTGCTTATTACTTTAATGGATCCAGTTTTAACATCCCCGGAAATAAAAAAAAGTAGGTGATGCTCTTAAGTAGGTGATATAGTAGATGTAGTTGTTCCTCTCCTTCACCTGTGCAGGAGAAGGTCAATGTGGGCACCC
This sequence comes from Orestias chungarensis, assembly GCA_032876305.1. Classification (NCBI taxonomy): domain Eukaryota; kingdom Metazoa; phylum Chordata; class Actinopteri; order Cyprinodontiformes; family Cyprinodontidae; genus Orestias; species Orestias chungarensis. The sequence continues at coordinate 960,525 of JAVLVB010000824.1, forward strand.
CTACCTTTGCAGCTTTATGAGCCTTATAATTAAAACAGGGAGTAAATACTGGAAGGAGTGAAGGACTGCTCTATAACTCTTTCAAGACTTATCACAAACTTACTGAAGCGAGGACATATCTGTTACTTCCACATGCAAAAACTCCGCTGCACCAGAAACTTCTTTTTGGAAGTGGAGCAGAAGGGAGGCATCTAACTTGCTTGCCCCGTTTTGAAATATGTCTAAGAAATAAATTTTCACCTGACAATTAACATTATGGTGGTAGGATAAACAGAGTTAAGAGCTAAGCGATGGAAATGACAAAACAATGGCGACCAGGTAAGGTTAAGGTAAGCCTCAACCAAACTATAAACGCCAAAACACAAGATATAACAAGAATAGGACCAAAGTTGATCACTTATTCTAGGAACCGTTGTTACACAGAAAACAGGAAGTAATATAAATTTTAAAACACGTTGAAAAGGTTTCACCCTTTATCCCAAGACACTGCCACACTTCCATTGCATTTAAGCAGCCGTTTTTGTTTACAGACTTGTGTTTAGCTCTGTCATGCAGACATTTTTTCATATAATCTATATAGATATTGTGTTACACACTGCTCTTTAAATGTATTATTCATCAGGAAGTGATTTTTGTGGTAAAAGAACGGACATGTATCAGCCTTGTTTTGGAACAGAGATAAAACATAGATATCAGAAATCACAAATATTTTAAACATAGACACTCAGATTTAGAGAGAAGACATTAACGACAAACTATTCAAACTCTAAGCAAGAACTCTGATGTGAACAGTATTTAATATACAGGAATAAACAAACACAAAGAGTGAATGGACTTAATTTCACTAACGTTTCCGTTTCTCCTTAGGACATAGCCTCCCAAAAGTTTTCCATGCCATCCCCAGTGCGGACTGTTATCACTGCTGACTTTGACAATGACAATGAGTTGGAGGTCTTCTTCAATAACATCGCCTACAGAGGTCCCTCGGCCAACAGACTCTTTAGGTACCGATTTGGAGTGAAACTCAAATGCTCTTAGGTGTTCTTAAGGCAAATGGAGATTTATGACCTTATTTTTTAAAGAGAGCATTAGTGAGGAGGTAAATAAACTTCTTTTGTCTTGATTTAATATTCTGATGCTATGCTTGAAAGCTGAAGGGAATTTAAATTTCCAGAAAAGGGATACTTATCTAGTCTGGCGTCCCGCCTCTTATTCCTTCCTTCTTTACACATGAATGAGTCTTTCATTAAGACAGTTTTAAGATCTTTCTTTGTTCATGGTTTGGTTTCCTCTCTAGATAATATTAATTAACTGAGTACTCAAAATGTGCAAAATGTGTGATTGGTTGACTGATAGTAAAATGAACCCTTTCCTCTCTGAAGTAAAATCTGATTTGGCAGAGTGGTTTGAACCGGATTCAAGTTTCAGTTCACACTCAATGTCAGTAATCAGTGTATGCACCAGAGATCTCCTGGATCGTATATTTCTGCACGCCAGGTCACCCAAGAAAAGTCTATCCTTCTGGTTTGAAAGAGGTCAATACTTCACAGCCAGCACTCAGCTATTGTCTTCTATGCAGATGAATGATGCTATTTTTTATGCTCTTTGGCACAGAAAAAAATATATATGCTTGAACAAGCTAATTAATCCAGTACAAAAAATCAATATCAAGCTGATGTTAGTGCTGTAACAGCTAAAATCGCCACATTAGGGGCACTTAGATATTTAACCATTACAAAGGAGGAACTATTAAAACTTTCATGCATAGTGCTCACCATGGTGAACAGCTATTCAAAAGCATTTGTTCTATTTGTGTTGATTGTATTCTTGCAAATAATGTGCTTTGTTAAACTTTAGTGTGTCACCATGAACAGCCTTTCACTGGCCAACCAATGTAAATTGTAATAATGGTGAAAGTAATTAATTTACGGTAATGTGCACCCTTTCAGTAACTCAAAACATTTCACTTTAAAGTCACATTCACAAACGTACATTAATACAATGATCAGTAAGAAACTTTAGAATGTTGCCAGAGGAAGATGTAATTGAATCTACAGCCTTTCATTTACAAGAAATAGTCTTCCTTCAAGCAAAACACTACAGCTTTTGTCCACTGGCCGCCAAAATCGACCAACACCGAAACTTCTTTAGTGTTTTCATTATTCGATCAACAGTGGAAAGTTCTGTGAAAAAATTATTTGCCCTCTAAACGAGTTGCTGCTATTTTTGTCTGTTTTGTCACACAGAAAAAATGTAATATTGGACAAAGCTAACCTGAATAAATATGAAATTGAACTTTCTAAATAATTTAATTGATTTCCTGGAAAAAGGTGTCCAAACAATCTGTACCTATTTGTCCCTAAAACAATTTCTTAAGAAAGGCTAAACATTGGGGTCTTTTTAAAGGTTAGAACTGTAATTACTTTTAATTTGTTTTATTTGTAATATTATTATTGCTGTACAGAGATGTGAAGGTGATTTTTATGCTTTTGCTTTATCAGAGTGAGCAGGAGAGAACATGGGGACCCTCAGATAGAAGAGTTGAATATTGGGGAGGCGGCAGAGCCTGATGGTCGAGGAACTGGTAATCTTATGAGAAAAAAGAAAAAAAGAAAGGAAGAACCAATAACCAATAACCTATGCTTTCATATGCACAGCAACCCTAAAAGGCACACACACCCCCATGACAATCTGTAGCTACTTACATCTAATCTAACACAACAGGAAATTAAATCAAGTTGATATTTTTATTATTGCTGTGAAAGCTTTGGTATGGCTGTTGTGAATTTAACTGTAATTTGCCTGCATTAAAATGTTATGTTCTGATGCAGAGAATGAAGGGCTTAAAAATATGCAAGTCTCATTTACATTAGTACCCATCCCGCCACTAGATGACACCTAAGCTCCACTTTTGGAATTGTGATTCCCTACATGTGTTTTTCCACATTGTTACTACAACCGTTCTTCATTTATGTTGTTTCATGAGTTTAGTGATTAATGTAAAGACTCCTAAAGTGTTTCTTGTGACGGATCCCCAGGAGCTATAGCCACAGATTTCGATGGTGACGGGCGTCTGGAATTGGTGGTATCTCATGGTGAAAGTGCAGCACAGCCGCTCTCAGTCTACAAAGTTAACCAGGTGAGTGTGTGTGTGTTAGTCCTAAATAGCATTTTTTGTTCTGTCGGTTGCTTCAGCATGAGTAAGCCTCTCTGGGGCCCCATCTTCTTTTCGTCTGGTGTCAGGGCCTCACTAACTCCTGGCTCCGAGTAATTCCTCGAACCAAGTTTGGAGCTTTTGCCAGAGGAGCTAAAGTAGTTGTCTACACAAAGAAGAGTGGCCCACACACACGGATTATTGACGGAGGCTCAGGGTACCTGTGTGAGATGGAACCTGTCGCCCACTTTGGCCTTGGTAAGATCACATTTAAAAAGCCAGGTTGATATAGGGATCAGCCCATTTAGCTAACTATATTTGGTCGTCTAAAGGGCTAACAAGTTTTTAAACAAACTTGCTTTATTTTCTAAATTGTATTAAGTTTCAAGAATAACAGTGAGAAATGAAGAAATGAGCACAGAAGGCATTTCTTAATCCTTTAAATTCTTTTGTCCCTCTCACCAGAGCTTGCAAAGATAAGATCAGCTCCTTTAGCCTTCACATTTCACTCTGTAACAGCAAATTTTCCTAAATGTTGTAACGTTAGTAAAGAAAAACAAAAAACAAAACACACAATACGTTGGGAAGTTGTATGAGATACACCTTGCACCACTGTGAGTGCTGTGCTGGTTCCGAACTAGAGAAATATCGCCCGGCTGCCTGGCAGTGCACCTGTCTGGCAGGGTTACTGAAGATCTGTTTACATTAAAAATGCCAATTTAATTACGCTCCAGAAAGGGTTCAATGAGATGAACTTTCTCTGTGCCTAATTAAAACAGTTAATGACCAGAGGAGAGTGCACCTACGTCTCCTAAAATCCTAAAAGGGAGGAGAGACTGAAGAGTCATGACTGTCAACAAAGTAAATTACTTTATACATTCTTTGAGCTCAGATGTCCCCTTTTTATGTGTCTACATGTGTATTCAATATGTTGCTGATATCATTCTTACTTAAACAGGTAGGGATGTGGCCACTAATGTTGAAGTGTACTGGGCAGATGGACGCTCCATAGCCCGTCCTCTGGAGCCCTCAGAGATCAACTCTGTGCTGGAGATCCCCTACCCAAATGATGAAGAGGAAGTCACCCCTACTGTCGAAATAGAGGTACAGAACACAGCACAAAACTCTGAGCCTACAAAAGACTGTTGTATTCTGCTGAAATAGCTTTGTTTGAGACACAAAGGGATTTATTAGTAACACTATACAAACACTTGTTCAGTTTCATGTAGTGTTTTGCAAAAGTATTCACACCTGTTGAGCTTTTTTACATTTCGTCACAGTCAGAGAGTGAATCTTGCGGGTATTTTATAAATTTAACCAACACATAAAATAATTTATAGATCTGGATACAAAATAGTCAGTTCGGATTGGATGGACGTGTAACTTTTATTTTTTTTGGCAAACAAAAATTGTTATGGCTTTCTTATTGCATTTCGTATATTACAATTAATATCATACCAACATGTGTCAAACTGCAGAGAATGGCAATCGGGCCAATATTTCCTACCCTGGGCTGTTGGCAGAAATTACTTTTCTGTATCTCTTGTTGAACTTTTTAATTTTCATACATATTACAATAATGACATCATTTTGTGGCAACTTGGAAATCTATGAGTTAAGCACAAGTGGAAACTTTAATAAAAACAACTCAAAACTGCACTCAGTCCAGTCACTGGCTAGTCCAGCTGCTTACCTGACCAGTGAATCAGTCCAGTGTTAACATAGGCAGGCAAAGCAATGATATGTCTTCATATCTGCTATGATCCAGCATATCTGTTGTACTGCAATCAAAAGTTTGTCCTTTAGTCACCTGACCTGTAGGTGTTCAATAAACTGTTCTCTAACACACTTCTGTGACCTTCATAGAACAGCTATTTATTCAGAGAATATGTCAATTGAATATTATTTAACGATATCACCATATCAAATGGCCATATCAAGTAGGGTTTATTAGACTATGCGCTATAAAAGCCTGTAAATATACAATGCTGAACTGCTCCATGGTCAAAGATGCCGTTTTTCGTAAAAAAAAAAAAAAAGACAAAGAAAAGAAAAGAAAAAAATGCTGTAAAAAATTAAAACTGTTCTCTGTGTTAAAGTCACGATTACAATCTGAAGATGAAGTCAGAGGCAGTACAGAAAATGCAATGATGTTAACTATGAGTATCCTATACGTTTGTGAAGATTATATATATATATATATATTTTTCGCTTCACACCAATTGTGTATTACAGTGTGGTCACGGCTTTGCCCTAAATGAGTTTGGCCGTTGCACTGGTAAGCTGACCTACTTTATTTTATTGTCATGAACCCTGTTTCCTTGTTTGAGTCTCCTTAAGTCAACCGTCTTTGCCTTCCTCGCCTCCCCATTCTTAGATAAAGATGAATGCACCCAGTTCCCCTCTTTGTGTCCCTCTGACCGTCCCATCTGCACTAACACCTATGGCAGCTATAAATGTCGTGCCAAGAAGAGATGCAACCAGGGCTTTGAGCCCAATGATGATGGGTCTGCCTGTGTGGGTGAGTTGTTTGATTGCCCAAGATCAGTAGAACAAAGAAAGTGCCCTAAGAGAAGGAGAGGCTTTATGGGCTTTAATGACACTGTTTTGGGTAAAGCCTTAGACTTGCTAACATTTCTTTCAGCATTTCCCTTATTCTCCACTTGCTAACTTGCATTAATTTAAATGAGTTGTTGCCTGACAATTTGCCATCCTCTGTTTCTCGTTTTTCTTTGCAGCCCAGGTGCCTTACTTTGGAAGGACACGCTCTTCGGGGGAATGCAATGCTTTCCATATACTTACTCTCACTCTGCTACCCCTCTTCTCTACTTATCGGCAGACAGGACTGCTGTAGCTTTCTCCTTTCTCCTGCTCCTTACTGCTGAACGGAGATGTACAGAAACTGCATTCAAAATTTTCCTCTGAGAAATATCGTCCTATTTCTCTATGAATCTCTGCTGTCTTTTTTGTCATTGGTTACTGTATATACAGCCTTGCCTCATTCTCACCTTTGCTGTTTTGCCCTGTGTGCTCTTGGCCTCCTCTGGTTATTTTGCTGTGAGCTACAGAGATCAAAACTGTCACCTGTGGACCCCTGATTTCATTGACATTGAAAGCGTGACCTGAACTGAGGCCAAGTCAGTAAGGGGAGCTTTAATATAAATCCCGGACAAACAAAGAATAATCCATGGAGCATGTTCATTAGAGACTGTATCTCTGCCATACCTCACTGCTAATCATCACAGATCACGCTCATCTTGATTATGTGTTTACCGAAAAGCTTGTGAGCAAAAAGCATTAGGTTGTGTGTATGTTTACGTTTCTGTGTGGGCAGTGTGTGTTTAAGCCTGATATTGCATGGTCCAAGGAAGCGTTCAGGTACAGAAACATACGGTGGCCCATCTGTCACCAATGTGCAGGTTTTGTGCACATTTATTTATCTATTTAAAAAAATTAATAGAAAAATAAAGCAGCGAAGAAAACCAAAATCAAGGCTGTGTGTGACTGGAGCTTATGCATTAAGTATGTAAAGTCTAAAGACTGCATCTGATGGTTTGAATGAAACAAACACTAAAATGAAATTTAAGTGAGTTGCTTCAATGTTACTCTACACAAGCACAACTCTTCACAGATTTTTTTAATTTGCAGTCATAGGTAAACAAATACTTTGTTTTCTATATAGTTTAAGACACTTTATTCACAGTCATTCTTTATTGCACATCAACAGTTTTATGTATTAAATAGCTGAAGTTTGCATTGTTCACGCTTTGCTTTAATGACCCTAAGTCATACACACAGTACCAGAGGGAAATGGCTAAGATTTGTCTCTGATAAGGTTTTGTGCCAATGTGGGAATTTTTTTTGGCAGCACCTAGTTTGGAGAACTGTTTATTTCTCTTAAAATAGATATGTTCAAATATGTTTTGGCATTTATATTTAATAGGAAGAACGATGTCAAAAAATAGAAACCATGGAGATGCTGACATCATCTTGATTAACAGCTTGACATTTTCTCGCCATTCTGCAGGGACGCATAAGCTCAAGAATGCACTTTAAGTTGAAAAAGTATTCCTAAGAGAAATGTAAGCCCCCTGTCATTTTTAAGATTCTATTGGAATATTTATTTTTGCTGTGGGACCTACCGAAGCTCCTTTCTGTCAAGATGGTCTCAAATGTACTGAGTGTTGCTGAAGCTCATTCTTTTTGGAGCTATGTATATATTTAAAATGATTCCTTGTGTATTTTTCTGTCTGGAGATTGTAAGTTGTGCTTCTCACATCAGATAAGGCCTAAAAACTAGAAAAGGGAGCAGTTAGTAAAAAACAAACAATAAACTTAACCTAATAATAATCACTTACTGTGACTCTTTGCTCATTCCGTTTTCACATTGGTGGTTTACGTTCTCTGGTGCCCAAAGAGTCTGTAAATAGTTATGAAGCCTCAGAAGACCGTGTCCACTGAGGTCAAATATTTTAATATGTTTTCACAGAAATATTTGTTGGACAGTTGACTGCATGCTGCTGCTGCTAAAATGAAACATTAGAAACAGGAAAGAAGGAAATGTTTTCCCCATGGATGGACTCACTTTCCTGACCGACAAATGAAACCGAATCTTACAGTTTTCAAGATGGGTCAGCTAAACGCTTTGGAAGGACACAGCTAAACGTGTTCCAGTTCCAGTACTTGCTGTATGTACAGTTATTGTGTATTTCTGTAGATTTTGCCTAAACACGAAGAGGGTCTCTGAAATCATTTATCGTGGGCAGTTCAGAGATTTCTGTTCTTGAGAATGAGTTTAAGCCGAAGAAAATTAATACATGTTTGTGCTACTAACTTATTCATATCAGTGAACCCATAAATCAGTTAAAATAGAAATACAGAAGTGCAGGGAGATATAGAATGGAGAGTTTATTCATAAAGCGCCACTTTACAACAGATGTCGTCTCAAGGCACTTTATAAGGAAATCAATTCAAATCATTAATACTTCATTACAAATCACTTTGAAAAAGTTTCCAATCTAAGGAACCCCAGCAGATTGCATCGAGTCATTGACTTGCAGCATTCACTCCGCCGGAATTAGGAGACCGAAACAATGGCTTGTGTTGTCGTTGACTTAACAGGAATCCCCCATACTGAGCGTGCATGTAGCGACAGTGGAGAGGAAAAACTCTCCTTTAACAGGAAGAAACTTCCAGCAGAACCTGGCTCAGTACAAGCAGCCATCTGCCACGACCGACTGGGGGTTTGAAGAGACAGAAGACTAAAATAGATGCAGAGGATACAAAAAAAAAGAGTTTATGGCAGCAGTTGTAGAGCGGACATCTCAGCCGATGTCCTCCTCCAAGAAGATGTTTCAGCTAAAAGAAAACCTGACCAGGTGTAGTTACTATGAAGAGAAGAACACTAAGAGAAAATAAAAGGTTAACAAGATTGAAATAAAAGGAACTAAAGTAGATTGGAAAAAGAAATAAAGTAGCAGAGAGAGAAGTGGTCAGATTGTCCTCCAGCAGTCAAAGCCTATAGCAGCATAACTATAGAAATATAGTGCCTTACAAAAGTATTCGGATCGCTTGAAGTTTTTAACCTTTTCTATTCATCTCCATCAGTCATTTAAGTCGACATTGGATCATTCAGAGATCCTCGCTGAACATCTGGAGTGAGTTTGCTGCCCTGAAAGTAAAGGGGTCGAATAATATTGCACGTCCCACTTTTCAGTTTTTTATTTCCAAAAAATGTTTAAAATATCCAATAAATGTTGTTCCACTTCGCGATTGTGTCAGACTTGTAAATTTTTCACAAAAAAATTATAATTTCATATCTATATGTTTGAAGCGTGAAATGTGGCAAAAGGTTGAAAAGTTCAAGGGGGCCAAATACTTTTACAAGGCACTGTATGTCAAAAGAAGAATTTGACAGGGAGCCAACGAAAGGTAAGCTAAAATAGGGGAGATATGATCTTTCTTTTTAGGTTTCATCAGAACTCTTTGGACAAACTGTAGACTTTTACCTGTGTTTTGTGAACTTCCTGCTAACAGAGTTACAATAGTCCAGCCTTAAAGTAACACATCCATAGACTAGTTTTTCAGCACCAGTATTAGAGAGAATATTTCTAACATTCTGACATGTATTTAAAATAAAACCTTGAATTTCAATGTTTAGCCTTTGAATTATGATTAAGTGTGTTTTGGATTGCCATGGATCTCATTGGATTGCCATTAAATCTTCTAGAGAATATAGGGGACATATTTATGTACTTTTGTAAATAAAAATTTACTTTTGCCTTGCCAGGTTCTTACCTATAGAGTAACCTCTTCGGTGTGAAATCCAATACAGCAAGCATTATAAACCCGAAGTTTCTAAAACTCCTTATGTAATCCTATTCGGTTTTTAGCATAAACACTGGTTAGTCAGTTCTACGCTGCAATGCTGCTAAACAATATGCACCCTAACTTTTGTCGGCCTTGCGAGCGGGTGTTTGTGTAACTGCTTTGACTTTGTGAATCCAAAGCTTTGTTTTTTATCTTCGAACCAACAATCAAAAAGCCTTCATCACTGAGAGATTGCAAATTCAAAGATAAGCTGGAATTCACAGAAAACGACATGGGATCTGATGGAAAAAGATATGATTAGAAAGCATTTCTGAGTGAAAAATGAGAGAATGCGAGAGTGCCAAGAAAACACTGTCCAAAACAGTGTTGGTGTATTATCTGCTGTTGTCATTTCCTCTCAGCTGCATCTGTTATATGCATCTTTTGTCCCTGATATACTGTAAGTCAAGCCATCTTTGCATATCTGAGTGCAAACTCTGTTAATGCTGGCCTAGGGGTAAACTGAAGTTTACTGCAACCTCAGATCAAATACATCTTTTCTTCCTTACTTCTTATTGCCAGAGAATGTAATTTAATTTAAGCTTATCAAAGCAATTTAAGTGTGTCTGAACACAAGTATAAGTCACTGACATGACTGATAAAGCTTTTTCCACTGACTCTTAAGGATGAATGTCATCACATGGAACGTACCTTTGAAGAAAGTCAAACGTCTTTATAGTTTTGGCTTACGTCTACTCAGAAAAGGAGATATGTGATAGATAAATTTAACAAACTAAACGTTTATCTCCCATTTACAGCAAGACCCCTAAAACCTCTATCACAATCTTGTTGAGTACTTTGGACTAGTATTTCTTTAGAACATTTTGGATGTAAAAAATAACATGCACAAATACAAATTATAACAGCAAAACTTGAGAAATGTGTTTTACACGATTAAAAGTCTCATAAATGTGGAAGGCATTTTCTCATTACTGTTTCACATTTTATTAAAAAATTTAATTTCCTCATCTGTAACACAATATTTGCAATGTAATTTTCACATGTGAACAAATTGTCCAAATGCAAATTCTAACAATTTAGATCCCGCTGATCTAATTGGATAAATCATTTGATCAATATGACATGAAGCAACATCCTTAATGTTTTGGGGTTATTACTCATTTGAGTGTTTATGATTTAATGTGGTGCAGAATTGTGTTTGTTTCTTTGTCATTAAGGCCCTCGCAATCTAAATTTACAATTTTTTTGTATGCATCACTTGAATTCCTATGCACATGCATTTTTTCCAAACCTCTCATGTAATTTTAATATATGATATTTCACCTTTCCTTTATCACATGCAATTTTGTATATGTAAAACCTAATTTTGTTTTTCATAAAGTAACATTTTGTTTTCCATTACCTTGGAATGAACATCAGCATTGGAAATGATTCTTTATCTTAGAGGTTTTCACGGTTTGTGCGAAGGCCAAGAACAACAAACCAAACTCTGACCTGCTTTTCTTCTTTTTAAATGTTGTGATACGCAGTGACCTGGGTGGATGTGCTTTCAACATTCAAACTCTACAGACAATGCTTCCCACTTTCTTCCCCTTTTTCTGATTCATGTTCATTACATATATGCATGGACTGCTGGAATCCACCATCCCCCAACCACCATATGGATGGAGTTATATCCAGGTTAAAATTTGAAAAACAGTCATTATAGGCTGTTGGTACTTTGTTATGTCATTTATCTTGTTAGGAATTGTAACATAACCATGAAAATCTTTCGTTTGTTTTCAGGTTAGAACAGGCTCGCCCACAGCGGAGTGAACAGACTTTTCTTTACTGAAAATGCCACATTCTTCCTAAAACACACACACCCAAAAGATTTGAGACCAAAGTCAAAAAAGCCCGGCTTTATTTGTGATGGAGAGACCAGAAATTGTGATTAAAGGACTTTTAATTTCACAGTTGTTTTTTTTTCATTACATCCGTTGGTTTATTAAGGCTTGCTTTAAGCTGCATGTGTAACTAAATGCTCAGTTCAACGGTATTTTTTGTCAGGGGTCCACATGTTTTACTCAGTCTTTACATAAAAAAGTCAAAGAAAGATGTGTAAATACATCGTTTACCACATGTGTTATAGTCTGAGAGTGATATTGCCTTGAAAGTCTCCATCAATAAAATCGCGATGTAAACTCGCCAAAATTTGTGGGCAAAATTTCATATGATGTTGAATAGTTTCTATCATGTTCTAGATGTTGTGGCCAAGAATGTGCTCGTAGTTAAAGAATTAAGAGCAAATGTGAAAAGCAGATATATATGTATATAATATGATTATATATATATATATATATATATATATATATATATATATATATATATATATATATATATATATATATATATATATATATATAAGGAGGAAAGCTTTAGGTTCAGCCATGTAACGAGCATAAATGCACACATTTAAATTGGAGTTGGATGCCTCAGCCAGTTTTGACCTAATGATATAATTTGATGCAACAAAATACTAAATTAGCACTAAGTCCCAGTTTGTTTTGTACTTTTTTAATTTTATACATTTTGGATGAACATGTTCTAATGCAAATTGAAACTTGGAACAGCACAATACAACAACCAGTAGCTTTTCTTTAGTTATTGCAATATGTCATATATTCTTTTATGTAGAACATGCCTATGAAACGCTCTGTAGTGCACAATACTGATGAGATGAATTATTTAAACTGGGGGTGTTTTTTTACCACTTCCTTTAGTCTAAATTAAGTGTCTACTAAATAAAACAGACAAAGTTGTGCATATCTTCATCTGGCAACCTTTATGACCCACTCCTAAAGCAATTCTTTAATAAAAAATTGTTTTGTGTCCCCCCCCTTGTCCTGTTCAGCATCATGGCTAGTAGAATGAGTTTCTGGCTGCCATAGTTGTGCTTAACAGATTTTCTTTTCCAAGTGAGGCTTTATAGAGCCTCCCTTGATTCCCATACCTTAATCATTGATTGATTACTGAGGTGTTATATACATGGTAATGCTAAACAGGACTGAGGGGTGAGGGGGGGTACACAGAGTGAAAGGGAACATATACACATAACAATATTCAAATAGAAACAAGTAAACAAACAAAAAATAACAAAAACAAACAAACAAAACAAAGGAACTAAAAAACTAGCTGCTACTAGATCGCTCCTGAAGCATCCTTGGGTAACTGCGAAATGGCAATGAATCATACCTGTGGGGATATAATTAGCAGAAAGCAGAGCAAAGACATTAATGTTTGTGGCACATAACACATAAATAAATTGAGACAAACTTGGTGTTATTAACAAACAGATTGGCACAGTTAAAGTGTTTTAATATCTATAGTGTGTGATTGCGCGTGAGCATGCAGAAATTGTGATGCAGGTGTTACATGAATTATGCTCAGCCATGGATACAAAGGGCCACTGGCACCCCCCTCCCAGAGCCCAGAGCGAGCAGAGGAAGCACAAGGTCCAGGACACTGTGGCCACACAAGAGCACAGAGATCAGACAGCTCACCGCAGGGAAACCAAGCACCCGCCCAGAGGACCGCAGAGGGGGCCCGGGGTAGAGCCCCCTGCGGCCGCGGAGTAGAGCCCCAAGGGTACCAGGAGCAGTACCCTACCAGTCTCGCCAGACCCCCGCCGCTCTGGCACGGGCCGGGGCCCGAGCGCCCCCAGCGCCCAGCAGAGAGCCCGCCCGACACCCGAGAGAGATAGGCGACCCCAGACAGCCAGGCGGGGCGGATCAAGCCCACGTGCCCCCAGCACTGCACCCCAGGGCCCAGTCCGTCCGCAGGTGAGTGCAGCAGCAAGCAGTGAGGAAGGGTGAGGAGGGGGCAGGGCACGACCCCCCCACACACACATGGGAATAGCATGGAGAGGCAGAGGACAAGTCACAGACCCAGCCCCACCCACATTCATACTCAGTCACTCACTCACTCACACAGTCACTAAAGGTATGGATGGGGTTGGCAGTTGGGGGTACCATAGCACCCAGGAAACAGGAGCGCAGAAAGACCCTCCCCCTCTCCCCTCTGGCTCAAAATGTTGATGACTAGGATGTAATTAAAATGGTAGGGAAGGGGATGTGGAGGGAAGCATGCCACAGTTTGCAGACAGTGGAGCTCCCCCCATCCCCACCCCAACCACAGGCTTGTAGTTGGGGTGACCCCTCGGTGTCAGGACATGCAAGGAGTCGCGCAGAACCGGCAACGTGAACCCCGCTCTCCAGCTGCAGCAGAGCCCCCGCCCTGTGTGTGGTGTGTGATTTGTGGTATGCAATGGTGACTAATGTGCATTTAAGAATGAGGGAGAGTGGTTCATGGAGTGCGACAAAGGGCCACTTCACCCCACTCCAGAAACCACACCTCTCCCCCAAAGACCCTAAGTGTGTGAGTGTTGTGGACTTGAGGAAGAGAGGAGATGGGAGTAAGGTCTGTAAGACCAGGAGCAGCGGGGCTGCTCCCGGATGATGGAACCAGTCCCACCATGGGACAGTAGGTGCAAAAGTCCGCCCGACCCAGGGACCACGCACCTCAAGCCCCACCAATACCATTCCGCAAGGAAGAGACGCACACACAACCCCTACACCCCCACCTCCACACTCTTTTGTGGAGTCCTGCAGACCGAACAGAGACCCCAGAGCACACTGCCAGCGACCCACCACCATGCCGGCACGTCCAAGGCCACCCAAACCCCCCGGGCACAGGCGAACCCCACAACCAGGCGCAGGAGACCCCCAGGCGCACCAGACCGGGCAACTCAGCGGCCCCACAAAGGCCCCATCCACCACCGTGCAGCAGCACCACCCACGGGTCACCAATGCAGACCCATGGACCAGATACACGGCGCACCAACCGGGAGCTATCCAACCCCTGGACCCAGGTGCGCACCCACCGCCCCGACACCAAGTTCCCCTCACAGCCAACTCCAGAGCAACCTAGAGCAGTGAGACAATGACCCACCAACCCTGCTAAGTGATGGAGCTAATTAGAGAAGACCAGGGATTGCAGGTATCAGTCAGATGATGTTTTGAATAGGCAGACATTGTTTCAATACTGAAATTATCTAATTAATAGATGTTTTCCAGTTTAGGAGAATAGTTTTCTTTGCAATACATAGGGCAGTGAGTACTGGATGCTGGAACATTACATTTAAACCACACTGAGAGATCCTGACAAACCTCAATCCAGAATGCCTG
>JAVLVB010000824.1:975333-1043303 GCA_032876305.1 Orestias chungarensis
ACCCATCTTGAACATCCTTTGTCCTGTGTAATGAGTTCTGTGAAGAATCTTATATTGTATAAGTTGTAGATTTGGGTTTCTTAGGGTTCTAAAGGTGTTACAGCAAATTAGCGACCGAAAATTGTGATCTGATTCTAACAATAAGTCCGTCTCCCATTTTAAAGATGGTAAAGAAATGGAATTATATATCTTGGATAATAGTTTGTATATTGTTGAGAGGTATTTTGGGGAGCAAATGTTTAAGAATTCTGCTACCCTGCAAGGGAGTTGTAGATCTAGTTGCTTAACAATGTACTTTTCTTAATTACTGCCTTTATTTGTTGGTATTCTAAGAATCTGTTGCTATTTATTTCATATAGTGTTATAAGTGTATCAAATAAAATACATTTACCATGTAGAGCTATGTGCTCCAGAGTCTTTACTCCTTTGTTTTTCCATTCTGTAAAGTTTAGCATTTTTTTGTTTTGCAGGATGTCAGGGTTGTTCCAAATGGGTGTTAATTTACATGGAAAGAATGAGGATTTTGTTATTTTAAGAAATTCCCACCAGGCTGTCAGAGGAGCTAATGTTGATGCTTTCAAAGCATTTATGATGTTTAATACTCGGGCTAATAAATAGTAAATCACAGATTTTCAGATTATCACAGAATGTTTGTTCTATATCCATCCATTCTTCATCTCGTGGGTTACTTTTAAACCAATGTGAGATGTATTGCAATCTATTAGCTAGAAAATAGTGCTGAAAGTTTGGTAATTCTAAACCACCACAATCTTTACCTTTTTGTAGCGTTTTAAGGCTGATTCTTGGTGGTTTGTTTTTCCATACAAATTTGGAGAAACAGGAGTCTAGTGACTCAAACCAAGCAGAGTAGCCCAGTGGCTACTCTGCCCATGAGTGCTATAGGAAGGGGATTCCACATTGTAAGATCGTCTTCTATTAGTTTTAAAAGTTGAATGTGATTTAGCTTTGTCAGCTCTGAGAGCCTGAGCGAGATGTTTATTCCCAGGTATTTAATGTTTCCTGACTTCAGCATGTTAGTTAATATATACTGAGGACTGCAACTAACTGGGAGAGCTATGGATTTTGACCATTTAATTGAGTAATCAGAAAGTGCAGAGAATTTGTTCATCAGTGCAATAGTGTTAGTTAGAAAGACTCGTGGGTTCTGGAGGAAAAGAAATACATCATCCGCATATAGACTTGTCTTATGTTCAATGATTTTGGACTGAATGCCTTTTATATCTCTGCTTTCTCTGATGGCAGCTGCTAGGGGTTCGATAAATAGTGTAAAGAGTGAAGGGGACAGTGGACACCCTTGTCTGGTGCCTCTCTGCAGACTAAAGGTTGGAGAATTTTGATCATTGGTTCATACACAAGCAATTGGAGAGGTATATAGAATTCTCATCCAGTTTATAAATGATGAACCAATCCCAAATTTGTCTGATACTGCAAACAGGAATTTCCATTTTAAACGATCAAATGCTTTTTCTGCATCTAATGAAACAATTACGGCTTCCAGGTTATTGATAGTAGAATAGTCTATAGTATTAATTAGTCTGCGCATATTAGTGAAAGACTGTCTTCCCTTTATGAAGCCTTTTTGATCTGGATGTGTTAAAAGAGGTGTTACTTTTTCCAGTCTTCTAGCAAGAGCTTTTGAGATTATTTTGAGATCTATATTTATCAAAGATATTGGACGGTGACTGGATAGGTGTATAGGGTCCTTACCTGGTTTCTGGAGCAAAATAATATTAGCAGAATTCATATTTGAGGGAACTTTGTTTTTGTCTTTGATTTCAGATATCATCCTATAAAATGTTGGTGCTGGTATAGTCCAAAATTCCTTGTAGAACTCAGCTGGGAAACCATCTGGTCCTGGAGCTTTATTATCAGAAAACTGTAGTAAGGCTTCATGGAGCTCACCAACTGAAAGAGGAGAGTCTAACATCTTGACCTGTTCTTGTTATTTTGGAAGATTAATGTTGAGAAGAAATTCTTCAAGTTTTATATCTGATGGATCATTGCTTGATGAATATAAGTCTTTGTAAAAATTCATACAAATATAGTTAATTGCATCAGGATCATGGGTAACAGATCCTGTTGAGTCTCTGATAGACATGATAGTTGCTTTATCTTTATTCATTTTTAATTGGTTTGCTAGAAAATTTCCAGATTTGTTACCATGTTCAAAATTCTCCAAACGAAGTCTTTGAACCATAAACTGTGTTTTCTTATCTAATATTTCATTCATTTCCAATTTGGCTTTTCCGTATTTTGTTTAATAAATGTTCTTCTAGAGAGGCACCATAGGCATTCTCTAACTGTTTAATTTTAAGTTCTAATTCTATAATTTTGAAGAAAATGAGATTATTTTGCCTCGCATTACAGCTTTTCCGTCTTCCCAGAGAGTGCAGGCTGATATACATGGCTGATCATTATTTTCCAAATACATAGACCATTCTTTTCTAAAGAAATTAGTAAATTCAGCGTCTTTAAGTAATAATATATTAAATCTCCAATTCCTAGAAGGTGGTTTGCTAACTAGGAAATAATCTAATCTTGAGTATGACCGGTGAACAGGTAAAAAAAAAGTGTAATCCATAAGGGAAAAAATATTTTTTTAAAGAACAGCTGCAACAATACATGTTTCTACATCTAGAAAAAAGGACACACTATAATCTATGTCTAACAATGAGTCAGCATATTCCAAAGCGATGTTTAATCTAGAACCTCTGGAATTTCATGCTCATCTTTCTGTTTTATGTAGACGGGCTGCAGTTTTGGAAGATCCGGCAGAAACCAAAACAACTGTCATATTGAGGTCACATAAAATGAACTGATATTCATGGCAAAGCTAACAGACAGAAAAGCAATTTAGCAGACGGCTGTCTGGTATTGCCTTTGTGTTTTTGTCTGTGCTCAAGCTTCTCAAAAGCAATTCACTTCGGCTGAATTTACTGAGATGTTCAACACATACATATTTAGGCATTTTTCCGAAAAAACAAATTATTTATGTACCGACTGTGGACATATCTATTGGACTTTGCAAGGGAATTTTTAACTCTGGATTTATACAATTTTTGTGATATTTTTTGTATCACAAGTTAGTGGAAATCCAATAAATCCGTAAACTTTAAAAGCTGGAATAAGTTAAATTTATTATTGCATCTGTATTTTAGAAAATGTATATGTTGCTAATAATTTTAGCCATAGATACACGACCAAACAAAATATACTCTCGACTGCAAACATTTTACTTAATAAACAGTACTGCTGGTACTGCTTACTGCTGGTTCTGGAGTCAGATTTTATAGTCAAAAGTCCAGCTCCTCAATGTCTTTACCAACACCAGCTAAGATGTCTGATTCAATTTGATCACAACATATATAGTCAAGACATACATACATACATACAATTTATGTAACCTGGGCCATTGCTGCAATTCCTCCATTCTTCAGCCCACATAAGTCAATTAAAAAAATGATTTTAAAAAGACAAACAAGCTTTGTTGCATTTTTTTATTTGTATTTGTTTTGATTTTAAGTATAAATAATGTTTGTATTAGTCATTGTTTTTTGGTTTGAGTATGCTAGTTTGAAATGAATGCATGGACAGGAAAATTACAAGTTAGTCCCCACTTTTGACTTAAAAGGTTGTTTCAATCATAAACATTGATTTAAAAAGGAAGTAAGAGTTCAAAAAACTAAACGTGCTGTTTTTATGTGGTTGCTCATCAATATTCAGGGAATAAACTCGATAAAATACATTCTCAACTGTACAATTGTATGGTCACACACAAACAAACTCACTTTAACACATTCTCTCACTCACCCACTCATACAGCCATGAATTGACACACAAACAATCCCGATAGTTTAAGGTCCTTCAAATACGGGTAACTATTCCAACACTGTGGCCTGTGAGATGTGAATATGATTTTAAAAAATGCTGATTTTTGAGACTGAAAATGTCGCATGAAAAAAGTTAATCCTGGGAGATTTTGGCTCAAGCAATGTTTTTCTATATTGTTTGTTCTTAAATTAGTAATTTTGAGGATTTTATGGCCTGGCCTACTTTATTACTAGCATTGCTTGTTAAAGGTCATCAATCCAAAACTGTCAAGACATCCAAGAAGGAGAAAGATTACCGTCTGCTAAGATCATTGACCGCATGCATGAAGAGTGTCTATAAAGTCTAGTCCATGACTTTAGTAAACTTCAATAAAAGGTGACTCGTATGAAAGAGTAAAGCACACATAAATCTTAAGATTCGACAAAAAAAAGGAAGTTTCGTTCAGTTATTTTTTAAGGATTTCCCAAGACAAATTTTGTTAATCTTATTTGTGCTGCGGGTTTTATTTATTCATTTGACCAATTGTGTATTTGTCAGAGGAAACCTTACAGAGAAACATAAATTGCATCAACCAAGCAAGCTGAATTTATTTTATTCAACATAGATAACAATCATTTGTCTTTTCATTGGTTTCTTACATTTTTATTTACTTTTATACATCAAATTTGATAAAATTTACATCAAATAATTTTAACTAAGCTAAAAGTAAATAGATATTAAGATGTGAAAAACAAGTAAATATAAATTTTTCTTGACAGAACATCAAAATACATTTATTTTTCTTTGCTACCATGTTTGCACACCATGCAGCAAAAAATCCGTGCAAAACCACGAGTCTCCCTTAGTACTGTACCAATATTGCACAAATCATGTTATATATGTTTTAGGAACATATAAGATACTGCTAAACAATCATTTTCTTACAGAGCATCAAACATACAGTATCTTTAAAAAAAAATGTTGTATGTAACGTAATAAAGTTATGCCACTTTTAAATGTAGAACAAAATAATTATGTAGAATACCAAACATTTACATTATGAGTTTTCCATCACTGTTTGGCAGAATTTTCATTTTTGCTTTTCTCATTTTTTGCCATATTTTTACTGGTTGTGGTTTTAAAAGAATGTAAGTTCCATCCATCCATTATCCAACCTGCTTATCCTTCTGGGGTCACAGGGGTCTGCTGGCACCTATCTCCAGCTTACAATGGGCGAGAGGCAGGGGTACACCCTGGACAGGTCGCCAGTCCATCAGAGGGCAACATAGAGAGACAAAGGATTATCAACCACTCACACACACAGAACTGAGAACAATTTAGAATATCAAATCAGCCTAACAGGCATGTTTTTGGACTGTGGGAGGAAGCTGGAGTACCTGGAGAGGACCCACGCATGCACATCTGTTCCTTTTGAGACAAATCCATAGATTCCCACTTAGGCAAACCAAATACAGGAATGCCATGACATAAAACCAACTTTTGGGACCCTTCAACGTGTGGGCAGGTGGCAGTCCTACTGAAAACGGCTCCAATATTTTCATAAGGTTTGACAGCCGTAGATAATTAAAAGTGCTACGTCTCAGTGGATAGAAATGAACATTTAAAGGAACATTATCTTAATGCCATTGGTACCAAAATAAGCCTATTTAAATGTACCATGTGTTTCATGAACATATATAAATTTCATTAATATATAATTTAATCTATGTAAATTCAACTACGGTAAATTAAAGATTATGGATGATGTTCAGATACACCTTTACCTGATCATCATGCAAAGATGTCGAAGTGGAAAGAAATACTTAATATTACTAATACTGACACATTTTATTTATAACCAATTTTACATTTACAGCAATCTTAAAGTGCTACAATCAACAAAACAAACAAAAAATTGAAATAACAAAACTTAAAACCGTTATTGCTTTATTAGATGGGGTCTGCAATGGACAGTGCTTGGAGAGATCTGTCTTTCATTTGGAGAATCAGGGAAAAATATTCAAGTACAGGTCAAACAAGCAGCTGGAGCGACAGACCCCATCCAACATCTAATTACTCTAATCTAAAACAGATTACATATAAAACTTCATTGCTTTTGCACCAGTTGTTTATGTTGCGTACATCAGGGCTCACAGGGTTCAATTCCCTCTTTAACCGCTACCAAAGCTACGAAAAGGAACCTGTCATTTAAGACTTTATAAAAATTATATTATATAGCTCATTTTCACCTTTGTTGAGGAACTTTGAAATTTTAACGTCACTCTTGAATAATCTGTGCTTTGACTAAGAAAAAAAAAAACTATTTAAATAAAATATTTAAAATTAAACAGCATTAGAAATGCTGCCCTCTCCTACAGCCCCAGAGAATGAAACTGCATCAGCAGAATGGTAGGCAAGACTGAGGAATAAAGGCAGCTCTAAAAACGTATCTTTTAACATTTTTCATTGATTATAGTCATATTTTTTATAATCATATTTTACTTATGACTAAACATGTAGTGAAAATTACCATTTTAGTGCAAATATAAGTTGGACTGTACAGATGTTTTTTTGTTTTCTTTTTTGCTTTGTTTTTTTTTTTTTTTTTTTTTTTTTTTTTTTTTTTTTTTTTTTTTTTTTTTTTTTTTTACGCAGACATGTTAATGTTCAAATTGCATAGGGATGTTTTTAAATATCTGAAATTAAAAAATATATTTTTAGAGCATTTACCAGCATTTGCTGTTTCTTTGTTTATGGAATAATAGATATATATGACAAGTTAAGTATAACTCAAGATTCTCCTACAACTATTTTAGGTTTAAACAAAATGTGATAATATGCTTTGAAACTAAAATACACAAAGTACTGAAGTTTGAGCGCCCTAGTCTTGCTTATTGTAGGTTGCCCAATCAGCTGACTAACATAACCATCATGGTATAGGTGCTACTATTGCTACTCTCTATTAAGATCCATTAAATTTGGCCTATTTAGAGATTTCCCTGAGAATCATTATCAACTTATTACCTTAAGTTATTTAGCCTCGATATTAAAACTATTAACAGAAATATAGACAAATCAATAATGACACAAATTATACAAATCCAAAAACTTTCTCGACTATTAGTTATTTCTTTTGTTAATTACCGCATTCGAAATAAAATAAAAAGTACTCAGTAAACTATTTAACATCTAATAAAGACAAAATTGTTTATGCCACACCTACTATCTCTTACAGTTCACAATTGTATACAATCATAACTACAAAGTTATTTCTGCACACATTTCTTCATACTTTTAATGTACATTCTCCAATGAGCTCCTTTGGGTGGCCGTTAAGTCACATTTTAGTTAGTTTGTCCATCAGCACCAGGTAGATATCCATTCCACTGGGATGAAACATGAAGGCATCAAAAAAAAAAGCAGAGGAGGCAAACTCCAATCACATCTCAACTCAACTGCTGTGGTGTAAATAGTATTGGCGTTTAGAACAATAATCCAGAGGATAAAAGATCTAAAACTATCCACCAAAATGAATCAAAACACTGAGAGATATCAGATATACAATGGTTAGTTTAACATATAGTAATGCGATACGACTAACAGAATAACACAGACAAACAAAAAATGAATTTTACAGAATTCTGTCAGTAGGAACATTTTGGAGAACTTCTAAGCTGTTTTTAATTTGATCCAAATATTGTTTTCATGATTTAATGATCCAAAATACAAGCAAAAAGAGATGAAATAGAAATGTGTGGCTATAAAATAGGGTTAGGAAGTGACAAAGGAGCAAACATATCCTGAAGCTAAAGACTTAAGTTCCAAGCAAAAAGAAAATAAGCTATTTTTTAGTTGGTAGCATGTAGCTGAAGGTTGGGGTTGTGCACCAAAGCATTACTCTTCGCAGGAGATAACTATTCACTATTGCCTGATACAGATATTGAGCGGGCACAATATCAGCATAAATCATTTAGCCTTTTATTACTTTTGTAGTTTGGAATGTTATAAAAATGAAATTGATGAAAATGATATTACTCAGTGAACAATATTTAACAATAATAGCTATGAGGAAAACTGACCTATTTACTATCAATCAGTAGGTCACATAAATATCTATCTTTATATAAAAAAAAGAAGGTTCTACAAGTAAATAAAATAAATGACAGGTTTTGCAATGGCAGTGCAGATCAAATGCTGGAACAGACTGCTTATGTTGGAGTCTGTTGCTGATATAGGAGATTGTAGGTGTCGGCCGATATGATATTTGTGTTTTGGCTAATATCGAACAAATTTATGATATCAATATCAAGCAAATATTACCCCTGAAGGTTACTCCAGGAATTAATTGCATTGTAAGGTCTTGAATCCATACGAACACCACAGCATCAAGACTGTTTTCAAATTATATTATTTTTGTTGCGTTTGAATTATTAATACTGTTTGCATCCATATGACAGCCATCAAAAAAGCCTAAAAAGGGTTTAGTTCTCTAACTCTGTGTAGGCCGATTCTCCTGCAAGCGCCTATCCACAAACAGAAACACATTTCCCTGCTTAATGACTATGTAGTCTCCAGCTTCACTGATAACATCCCACTCTCTTTCAGCCTTCTTCGATAGACATGTTTAGGGAAAAGGTGTTTGACAGTGTGAAAATCGGCAAGCTTTTATTTCACACTAAACTGCAACTGAAGTCAAAGTCATAAACACTGCCAGACATCAAAAGTATTATTCAGAGAGAAAACAAACATTTCCAGTGCCTGATTTTGTGTTTTTCCTAGTCAGCAACTTTCGAGCTTTAAAAAATCCAATCTCTGGAACAATCTTTATATGCAGAAGAGCACAAATACATGTTACTTACATGTGGGTCTCATTGTATACACTGCATGTGCACACATGTCCCCCTCACTGTATATACTGTGCCTGGGAATGGTATGTGACTACATCTACATATAAGTGTGTAGAAGCATGTCCTGGCACTGTAATGCGGATCACCTAATCCACTTTGGTGAATAAGAAAGATAAATAAATCAAACTGATCTTAGTTTTACACTTATGCCTAATTCCTCTGAACAAAGCCTTGGGCCTTAGAAGGCCTAATTTGCAACGATTTTAAGGTATTTTGACCTTAGCTACCCGTAACAAATGCAAGAAGCAAGAACATTGTGTCTCTTGAGAGGCAGTAAGTTATCCTCATTTTTGATGCTAGAGCTGTTGCAAAGACCTCTGAATACCCCAACTGTAAATGCGTAAAGAATAATAATGAAAACAAAATGATAGCAGTCATGCACTGATGACATGTCTAATCAAAGATGAGCCTGCAGAACAAGCTGGGACACAAAAACGGTGACTCACAGTAACAGACATAATGAAATGTAACAAACATGATTCACTTGGATAGCTTTTTAAAGATGTTAAGGAAGTGGTTTTCCTAACATACACTGAATGTTGCATTTAGCTAACAGAGTTTCATTATGCTGATTCTGTGAAGTAGCCACAGCTATTAAACCATCTAGATTTTTCTCTACGGTCAGTTTTGTTGAAGGTCTCAGCAGGAAGAGTGTGTAATCTTGTTGACCACCTCCTTGGCTTTTTGTCGTTCTGCTTGTCTCTAGAACCTGGTGCTCTCATGTTTCAGCATACGGATGTTGGTGAGTGTCCCGCTGTTTCTGAGGTGATACCCGTAAGCCTGGTGCTGCCCCTCCAGTCATCGAGGAGTGCTGCACGATGACATGCTGCTGCTGCTGGGACTGGAGCCACTTGAACCCCTGTCCTCAAATACACTAATCTCTAGCTGGAGACACATTGAACGTCAAAGATCAAACATGACTAAAAGGATGTCCTAAAATAATTATTATTCTAAGCAGAATTTAAAAAAAATATTTTTTAAATTAGTCTGAAAAGGTTCTTAACAAGCCAGCCTGTTGAAAGGAGGATTTATGCTGTTATGACAGCACCAACTTCATTGGTAAAACACTTTCTGACAAATTTTTTAAGTCATTTAAGTGAAATTAAGTCTTACTCCTGTTCCCTGTTATGGGATTAGTGAGAAAGACGACAAAAATTCCAGCCATACCACTTTATACAAGATAAAAACGATTTCTTCAAACCCGCCCCGATTTAGATTTGGAAACAATGTTATGTTGATCAGTTATGGAGGATTATTAGGATTTTAAATGTATAATTTTAAATGTAAAACCTGTGTTTTTCTGATATATTCTGTTATTTCTGTCCAACATTTAAATTGGTAAGTCAGTCTTTCCAATTGCCAATCTAGTGTCTAAAACCTTTATCCACCACAGAGTATAGCAGCAGCTTGATAAAGGATACAACCCTCATTCCTCTCTCTATGGGGTCTGTGAGCAGCAGACCTCTCGGAGCGTAGATCTTCTCATTCTGCTCCTGGATGTAGCCTGATATCTTCCTCATTACCTGAAATAAAATGTGGGTGAAGAGGTTTTAGTGGAGGACTGACATATATCTTGTTTTAATCCAGATTTCATTGGAAACATATAGAGTCTATTAAAAACAAACGGCTAAATGCAACATTTTGCATAAGATATTCATCAGTAATTGTTTAACAAATACTTCCTAACATACTCAAATTAAATAGCTAAAAATAAGAAGCTTTTCTCCTTCTGAAACATCCGAAAGCTTTGTTTCCAAACAACAGATGTCTCTGATTATTGCATTAATCAGAGAGCAGCAATGGGCTTCACACCATGGCTCAACATGCAAACCTCATGTAGCATGTCTGTACGAATTTTTAGAGCATTGCAACTTAAACAGTAGGAAATTACATTTAAAAGTCTGTTTTTGTTGCTGGTAGGAAGTTCCAAAGAGTTAAACAGTCATGCTAAATTAACACATATAAACTAAAAGAGGCTGATTAGAACAGCTCTTCAGATGCACATCAGATATGCCTATGTGGGTCCCAACAATGTGGACATGCCATGCAACTCTAAAATACCGTGTAATTATGTAACTCAGATACATTTTACTCAACTGAGCCTTATAGATTATTAAGACCCCTGCTACAAGCCTAACAAAATCAGCAAACAGTTGTTCAAATGCTATGCTCAATAAAGCAGATACAGGACTCCACTCGGCTTGAAACTGTGATCAACGCTGGCTTTTGGATATGGGGAACATGTATATTTGTTCAGGGCATCCGTTTGAAGGGAAGCACACAAGCACCACACAGAAAAACAAAACAAATCTGTGTAATATTGACATATATTGAAGAATAGGAAATGGCTTTTACTGTCTTAACCAGGAGATGTATAGTTGTATTTATGGAGATAGACAGTCTCAATATTTACAAAAACATACAACTGATGCACAAGGGCAAAGGGGTGATCTCAGTGTAGGGTTCACTTATGAAGGGTTTCAAAAGGTGCTGGTCCTGGGCCATCTTTATCTAAGAAAGCTTATTGTTTGAAATACACAGAGAAAAGTGAAACAAATATCCAGGGGATTATTAAAAGAATATTTCCCAAAATACCCTGATTTAAAACAAGTCATATCAGCATAAGATTGAAAAAAAAACATGACTTGTCAGTATAAACTGTTTATGAACCAGCATTAATGGCAACATATTGTATATTAGTATTCTAGTTTTTGTCATCTTTAACATTTTTAAGCACTACTAATCATTACAAATATGCATTATAAAAAGCAATACTGTACATACAGAAAACCTATTCAATGTGTCACCTTCTGCCCTGTTGGCTGTGGGGTGTTAGGTCTCCCACTTCTCTGCAGCACCTCCTAATCAGCTCCAACCTTCCACACCTGCTCACCCTCAGCTGCAGCTCATCACTGCTCGTCACCCAGTCAGCATTTTAGCAGCAGTGTTTCCCTCATTCAGTGCCAGATTGTCGTTGCAGCATGCACTTCATTGCAGCATTGATTCTTCCACTGCCAGTCTTTCCTCTGGTTTCCACCCTCAGTCCAATGGGCAGACAGAGCGCATGAATCAAGAGATGGAGACAGCTCTGCTTTGTCTGGTTTCACAGAATCCATCCTCCTGGTCTCAACAACTCATGTGGGTTGAGTATGCACATAACTCCCTTGTCAGCTCTTCCACAGGTCTCTCTCCCTTCCACTGTGTCTATGGCTACCAACCTCCTCTCTTCCCTGCACAAGAGAGAGAGAAGTCACCCAGGTCCCAGGTCCGACGGCAGCGGCGAAGAAATGCTTGGACAGATGGGCAATCTGTCCAAGCCTTTCTTCGGCGCTGCCGTCGGACCTGGGACAGATCGCGGTCAACCCTCCATCGCTCGGTGGGTCGCTACACTGCCTCTGCCAACCAGCACGGTTTTACAGCCCCTGCCTACCAAGTAGGTCAGAAGGAGTGGCTCTCTGCTAGGGACCTTCCTCTCCGGGTGGAGAGGAAGGTCTAAGAAGCTCCCAGATTCGTCGGTCCCTTTCCTATTCTGAGGATTATCAGTCTTACTGCAGTGAGGCTGCAACTTCCCTGCACTATGCGTCTCCATCCGACATTCCATGTCTCCAGGATCAAGCAAATCCATGACTGCCCTCTGTCTCCGGTGGTTCTGCCTCCTCGCCCTCCTCGTCTTATTGAATTTTAGCAGCAGTGTTTCCCTCATTCAGTGCCAGATTGTCGTTGCAGCATGCACTTCATTCCAGCATTGATTCTTAATTTAAATTCTCGGTTTCGACTCCAGCTAGCCTCTGACCATGTCTTCTCGTCTCTGCCCCGACCTTCAGCCCATCCACGTCAAGCCTTTTGTCTGTCCCCTTCGGATTTTGTTTGTTCGGCTGATAACCAGCCAAAGCGCTCACCAGCCTGCACGCTTCCTGTTGGTGACTGGAGCTTACCAAGGCCTGTCTTCGGCTGTCAGGTGAATTATCAGCTTGTTGCTACGCCTAAAAATAAAGTACTTTAAATTCTACCTGACGTTGTACTGCACTTGGGTCCTAAAACCAGTTCCTTGAGACAATGGAACCCACTTTTTCAAGTTTAAAAGTGAAAACAACAACTTTCAAGCAGGGATTACCTTTATTTTGTTAAGCCAGTATCTTTGTATTAATATGTTATTATTAGCTATAAGTGGACAATTAACATGTTGAACATCAATAATAGTTTAAAAACATAAGCCTTTGTTATAAATAATCAATACAATGTTATTAAAAAAAAAAAAATACATTTTTATTTATTGAATGGGTCTCCAGAAAGTTGCCACCATCATCATCCTTTTCAAGATGATCAGCTGATCTGCAAACTCTAAAAACACGAGTAATATCACAATTTAGATCTGCTTTGGATTGCAATCGCATTACAAAATAAAGCGTCTTTAGAAAACAAATCTCCTGTGTGCCCTCATGAGCCTCTGACACCATAACATACGCAATTTAAAGCTAATGTATTTGAAATGCATTGTGTAAATGTGGTCCTTTTCAGCAGCTACAGGTTAAGCTGAAAACATGGTGAACCTAAAGTTTAGTACATTATTGTTATTAACCTGGAATTCAGATTCAATCAAATGTCTGGGAAATCTTACAACTTTTCTACAATAAAAATCAACCCGACTGAATTGTTTAATTGCCAGTGTTCCTTTCTCCTGCGTTGCTTCAAATCTATCATACCAGTTGGAAACAACAATACTAAGTTGTTAATATTTGACAAGTTATAGTTTTTTTGAAGCATAACATTTCTTTAAAGCATTAAAATTTATTAAAGCAATAAAATGTTTAATGTGTTCAAGGGTAAAGGCAATCATACAGTAAACTTTTGAAACAGCTCAACTGTCTATAATTTAAACATTTGTGGTATGATGTGTCAGCTGCTCTATAAATGCTATAGTGGTTCTTTTCTGTATTGCTTGTAAAAAGTAAAATGTTGACTTTTATAAAAGCAGATTTTATGGTGCATTTTGAGCCGCCATGTTCTTATATGCCACGAAAAGACGTGTACGCTGAAAAGTGTCTGTGAGGGGCTTTTGAATGCATGCTCTGACATGCAGGGAACAATCAGGGCCTTTTGATAGTAAGATGTAAGGGTTAAGATTGGAGAACCACTGTTCTGTGGCACAACCTGGGTGGGTATATTTTATCGTCTTCAGTCATAGATGCATTCATAGAGTTTAAACAAGTACATAAACAACTCTTCTGTTTAGCCGATAGCATCTGTGCCTCTCAACGGAGCGGTACCACCTGACAGGGAGATGAAAGTTGTCTGAGACCAGGCCATTTATGCATGGCTTCAATACAGCAATAAAGCTGGCTTCAATACAGCAATAAAGCTGCTTTGTGTGCTTTGGTCAGTCTCCCGGTTCCCCAGCACCGCTTTGATAAAGAAATGTTTACAAAATGCAACAAGATGAGGCAGATGAAGGTTTTGAGAGACAGAGATCAGAACTAAAAGGCATGCTGGAACTTCAGGGCAATCCAATCTCCTCTGAAGCATTGGCAAGTTCACAGACAATGGCAAAGAGGATTAATCAAGCACACCGTGTCTGTTTGTGCTGTTGCAGGATGCATGCATGTGTGTTCTTGTTCCATCTTAGCCACTAAGAACCAGGTTGAACCACCTGTCATTTCTCAAGATGGACATCTTGCATGCACTGAATAAAACTATTACAGGTTGCGTTCCATGCGCTAGCCAGTGCCACTAAGGTGTGGACTTCAGAACAGGGTGTAAACATTAACCTTAAAATTAAGCATTTATAAGTCTGATTTTATCTCCTGCTTTCTTCCTGTTTTTGTCTAGAGTGAATTTTAAAAACTGTTTTTTTTTAGAATGCAGGTCATCACAATACAAAAGCTGATTACTTTCTTAGCGTTTGTTGCCAAACTGATCGGTTGAAGCATAAAAAATTAGAGTTTAACACTCACCAATAAATTCCTTAATATGACAACTTCTATATTTAATGTTACATTGACCATGACAATTCAGGGTGATGATTAGTTGCCAGTGGTTTGATATATATTGACTATGGGTAACATCTAATTCATTAACTTAGTGTTAAAGACTGCCTCTTCTCATTTTTCAGAACAGCTTTGAACCACCAGGACACGAGAGAGGAGCTCCATTGGTGTCAAAAATTAAATATTTGCCAGGGCCAGGAATATCTCTGAAAACATTGCATTGTAGTAAAATTCTCACTCACTCGACCTGCATGTATTTTTTTTTAAAGTAGTATATAACTGCTGTTCCCACTGTACAGACAACAATCTTTTGTAGTTACAAAGAAATTTTTGGGCTTCTTACCTTCTCATACCGTGTCTCCATGCAGAGAAAGACGATATAAGCTGTTGCACAAGCCAGGCATCCTTCCAGATATGACTGACCTCCAACTTTTTCAGCCTCCACATAAAAAGTGTTCAGGGTCTTTACTGTCTGCTCAAGAATAGGTCTCTCTATCTAATAACAAACACAAACAAGCACCAAGGCAAGGTCATGGGTGGTAGAGACTGGGCAGACTGGGAACGTAAGTAAATACAGCTCTCCGTCAACGACATTAACAAGCTGTACATCTATACAAAAAAACAAAAAAAACAAAAAAACCATATCAAACAAAACTGCTACAAGCAGTTCAGTAACCGGTCTCATCAATCATTATTTATATGTTTTTATGATCAATTGTACTGGGTGGTTCATGCAGGTGATCATACAGCATTTGTCCATTTATTTGATCCAATATGAATTGAACTGAAAATGTTTAAAGATATAAAAAATATTGTTATCAGCATTGTTCATATGCATATGTAAATGGCCGATCAACAAAAGTAGAACAAATAGAGAGTTGAAAGGTTTATTCATCAGGTACAAAAAAAAAGAAAAAGACTTAAATCAGGTAGTTTCAAGATGTAACACGTTGGTGTTGTTCACATATGTTTGCTGTTGTTCTTACCCTGTTATCAAGCTCTGTAGGGAACTTGGTATGAAATTGGCACACGGTTCCTTCGCTGTAGTCTCGCTGTATGAACACCTTGGTTGCTAGTGAGGCGGTATTCTGCATGTCTTGGAGGTTATGAAACTAGTGTGGGAGAAAAGGGAGGAGGGTAATGCAGATATTAGTACATCTGAACTCATAAACAATTTATCAAATAACCTATTATGGATGTAACTGTCATAATCATTGGGGACTTTTACTGATACATATTGAAATCTATTTATCTAGCACAAAATGCTAAAAAAAACTTTTGTGATTCATATAAAACAAAAGCTAAATATATTGAATTTCTTGTGAAATGTCTCCATCATGGGCCAAAATTATAAAAATTTACACCAAACCCTAACAAATTTTATTTACTACAGAAAAAAAACATGAAATAGCCAAACTGCAGTTTCCAAATTCACACAGGAACAAAGAAATTCGATTTTTCAAGATTATTTTAATGACAACCCAGGTGTTATAGTTTCAACCCAGATTGGACAGAGATTTTGAAAAATCTTTACAAAGACAAGAATCCACCAAACACAAATGTCTCTGGTGTTTCCAATGAAAGTACTTCCTTTCTTTCACATTTATGTTAAGATCATATCAACAATATGACAAGTAATTGATATTTTTCGATTTTGGTTCGATATACTCTTACTAAAAAGCATTTAAAGGTAAACATACGATCTGTGTTATGATTCTGTTCACTCGGTGCTGCTAATTAATCATCCAACTTGTCTCTTTATGATCTAAATTACTTCTCCCAAGAGGATAGTAATTAGTGATACAGAAAAAGTATGCAAGTAGAGGGAGGGAGACCAAGAGAAGTAAAAAGGGAAGTGTGAGAAGATAAATCAAGACATAGACGGCTGCGGCTACTCAAGAGCCTTTAAACTTTTTCAGGTTGTTTATACATTTTATTTTTAGGCATGCTAAACATTTGTGCATTTATTAACTAGCCAACACTTAATCCGTGCTTCTTTACAGAGTTTTGACTGCCACAGCAATCTTATTATTGGAAGGTAGTGATTCCATGTAAGCAAACACAGCACAGAGCCAGTCTTTCATCTCTGTACAGAAAAGGCCTAAATCAGTCTCAAACAGGAATAGAGTCTAAGCTTCTATTTTCATCTACTAACATCATCTCACAGCCAGAGCTTTTAATATCTTTTTTTTTTTTTTTGCTTTATGTGTCTCTATAACAAAGTGTCTATCTCTGTGGCACGATAATACATCAGTTATTCTATTAATACCTGTAATCATCAAGACACAGCAAAAATTTATTTATTCAAATTAGAATCAGTTGGCCCAACGTCAACCTCATTAGGTTTAAACAGGCTCTTTGTTTTGCAGAGCCAGAATTTTAGGTAATCTACATGTGGGTGCCAAAACCAAAACATGAAAAGATGAAAAACACTAGATTGGGATGCATTTTTGAACTGATTTCATGGTACTAGTCAGGGAATTAATAGGGAAGTGAAAGAGAATTTAAAGGTACATGTGCATCTAAATGAATTGGAAATAAAATAAAAATGTAAAGTATAACAGCAATTCAACTGAATAGGCGGAATCAGTTGATTGTTTAGATAATAAAAGTTTGTACACAAAAACGGTATTAGAAAATATAGAAAAAAAGAAAAATATATCGTTGCAGTCTCTCCCAATCTTCTTTCCGTTACTTCTAAAGTTCCACCAACATAAATGGGAGATGTCTATGCAGCCATTTTATAATCTCTCCAGAGACTATCTTAGCTGCTCGAGGATGTTTCTTGTCATTCTGAAGTTCATTTGAGATCATTGTCCTGCCACTCAACCTGGTATGAGGTCAAGAGCACACTGGAGCAGGTTTTCTTCCAGCATGTCTCTTTACTTTACCGTATTCATCTTCCTCTGCATCATGATTGTTCAGCCAGTTCCTGCTGATGAAAAACTTCCAATCCATAGATGGATGGATTGATTGATTTTTCTTTTACATGATTAGTAATAATTCTTGGAAGTGGAAATCAGTATCATCTTCCCCCTAATTTCCAGTGACAGAATCCTACACAAGAATAAGTGCCCAACAAGTACATAGCCTAGGAATAGTAAGGAATTGTGAAAGAATTCCTTTACAGGCATAGGTACCCTGTGCTTTTTACAATGCAACTCTAAAAAACTCTTCTAATGAATATATTCATTATAGCCCCAGAAATGTTAATCATTTTCCAATGAAAATGTATTATATGGTGAAGTAACATATTTACCATGCTTCATCAAATAAGAATTAACAAAAAGAAATTGTGAACATAAAATGTGTAGACATTTTGTAGAACTACTGATTTGACAATTAAAACTGCATTTTACAGACGGCCAAAACCCTCATCAGAAAATACTTTATGGAGAAGGGAAAAATCTACACACGCAAAGAGAAAGGCAAAAAGCCCCTGGCAGATACAATAACAAAATAAAGATTGGTAACATATTTTCTTTGTCGCTCTTTTTTACTCTAGTGAGATCCTCTCTGCTTATTCTTGCATTCTCGCACTGTTTAGTTTTGACTAAAGTGACATGTCTCCTAGTTTAGTCGCTCTTGATTCTGAAAACATTGTTCTTTCCAAGCCAAAACCAAACTGCCAACAGAGAGCAATTTCTCAATGTAATGCTATTGTTAGAGAGACTTTCCATGTAGAACAAGCTGACTTATATGTAATCACTTTATCCCATTTTTGCTGAGATGCCATGCAAATTAATCATGACAGAAGGAGTAAAAAATGCTGTAGAATAAGATCTCATCTTAGAGCTTGTTAATAAGGGTTTTGAACTGCTTTACTCTATCCAGATTCAATGTGCTCTAGATGATCGAAAGACCACGGACTAAGCGTTAGCATACACATATATATCTGTTTCTAAGGAAGTGATGGGGTTAGAAACAGAACACCAAAATATGATATAAATAGTTACGCTTCCTCTCCGACTTTAGCTTTCATTTTGATTTCCACCTCACCTAATCAGTAAACTGTGGCCAATCTGTTACATACATACATCTCAGATGCTGAACATACTTAGATATTTCACCCACAGGAACATCAACACATGCATGGTTGAGTTTGTTGTGTGAGCCAGCCAAAGAAAAATCTGCATCCTCTTGTGAGATCTGCCATGATAACTCGGCCAGGAATTTATTTAGCATTATGGGGACATTACCAAGGACACAGAGAGAGAAAGGCAGATACCGGCCAAGGAGCTACCAGGCATTAATGGAGCTAAAAATAAACCCACAACTCCTGTTTAAGGCAACTAGTTGTGCTATTAGTCACAGCATGAACAAGGACATCGATGTTGGTTAGATGTTAGATTTTGAAAGTCTTAAAAAACTACAACGAGAAACATAAATCCACGATGATTACTGGTTGAAATCTGTTTTACTGGGCTCTAAATTGGTTCATAAAGATATCATTGAGACAAAAAAAGACAAAATTAATAAAATATGATGTAGTTGAACGTAATAAGAGGCTGTGACAGTCCATGTATCTTAATATCATCATAATAGTGGTTGGCATCATAATCCAAATCAACACTTTTTATTAGGTATAGATAACTATTTAATAAATCTTTGCAGTAACATGGATCTATATAAACTATTTAAAGTAATATATAGTAAAAACGACTTATGAAATGTGCAAGGCTTTAGGAATAGAAAAATATGAATTACAAAAAAAGTAAATAAATAAACACCAGTATCCCATCACTGTGAAGAATCAGTCATAAAGGCAATCAGGTGTTCGCAACATTCAGGACACTCACGGATCTCATTCAGTTTACAGTATGCACCATTCTCCACCTGCAGCTATCGGGATAAAAAAGAAAATGTAACGACCCAGTTATTGAGAGAATACTATAATAAATCTCTCACCTCTGTTGCCATGCTGCAGTGAGTGGGTGCGGGATCCGTCCCGTGCTGGACGCCGTTCGCTCCGGGTTTACAGGAAAGAGCTGCTGCAGCCCGAGCGCGCGAGCGGACGCGCGCGTGTCTGTGCGTGTCAATCCGATACCTCAGCGTGCGGCGGTGCTGCTCGTCTATGAGGGATACTTCCACAAGGATTTTCTCTAAGACTTCTCAGTAACAAGTAGCTCTGTGTATACTTCCGAAATGTAACATTTCAACAGTTTTTTCATGTGAATGCTTACTTGCCTTGCACGACACATTTTAAATAATATAATTGATTAATAAAAACATTAAAAAAATCCTTGTTTCTTACTGCTTTTTTCACTTGCACAAATGCACCTGTCAGAGTACACGTCAGTGTTTAACCAGTGGCTAATCAGTCAGTTGCATTTTATTTTTCGCTAAAAACCTGGGATGTAACTGGGGTATAACCTAATAACTTTAAAGAAACAAGTGGAAAATGCTTCATGGTTTAATTTATTAACCATGTATTTATGAATGGAATAAAATGAATTATTGTAAAGTGCCTTGAAACAAAAGTTTTGTTTTTTTTAAATTGGCATTAGCTATATAAATTGAATGAATCTCGAAACTATTAAAAAGGCTTATTAGCATAATAAAAAGCTCATTATTAAGCATTATTAAAAGGGTTAGGATCAGGTTCTGTGACGTTATTATTAAAATAAGTTTACTTTCTTGGAAAACAAGGATGTAGTATTGATATAAGCTTTTTGGAAGTTAAATGAGTTTGTAAAGTGGAGATAGGCAGCAATTTAACTAAAATGTTGGCCAACCTCCACCAAAGTTGCAGCATACTAAAAAAGGGGTTAATAAACAATTTTTTTTAGAATTGCCTTACAACAATTGCTTTGGGTTCTTAAACTCTAATCACATACTTAAATAAACTAAAATAGTTTGAATTACAAAACCTAAATCAATTTGTGCAATCGGTATCCCAAAAATCATATGAGTTAACTTACCTGGTTTTACAGCTTACAGCTAATTATAGCTGTTTTAAACAAATGTAAAGTATTTATAGCATCATTAAAATAAGTATTTACAAAAAACTAAACAAAAAAAACTGCACTGTCTGTGTCAGAGGGCAATGTAGCAACCCAGTTTACACTAATTAAAGGCAGCATTAGCTCAAATAACCAATCCATTACATGCAAGGTTCGTGCCGTCTCTACATGCAGAAAACCTCAACCAAAATTTTAAGTGCATCTGAACTGTTAAACAGGAGCTTGAACCAGTGCTTTAATACCTATAATACAACTTAAAAAAAAAAAAAAATAAAAATAAAAAAATACTTTCCAAAATAAGCTTTAGTATTTTATAATAGCACTTTTCCCTTTTCAATAGTAAACATTTTTCTCCTGACTCCATAGAAAGGTATACATACATTTATTTTAGACTAAAGTAGCATTAAAGAAAAACTGCTGTCCATGATGTGGTTGTGGATCACATTTTCTAAAATTGTCTTATAATGTGCCGATTGTTGGTTTTGTCTAAATTACACCGGTTCAATCTCCAAAGTTAAAATAAATCACCTTTCTAGTGTGCAAACACACTTACAATAACACACCATCAGACTGTAATAGAGACAAAAATCCAGAATCAAACAAATGGAGCTTTGAGAAAATGAGCAAGCATAATTTAGAGCTGATCCCCCCCCACCCCAGTATCCTGCTGCTGCTCCAGATTGCTTGAAAAGATGCAGTTCTAGTCACACACTGGCACAGATTCCTTTGGGATATGTTTGTGTTTATATTCACATGTTTTGAATGCCTGGGACTTCAATCTGTTCTGTTATCTTCTGTTTCAGTTACATGCCAACATGAAGCTGATACATACCAACATGAAGCTGATACATACTATGTAAGCACACATCTTGGTAATTCAATGTATAGATTATATAAAAACTCTCAGAACTTCTGCCTCTTGAGGCACACTGTGAATGTGTTGTCACATATTAATTCAGTGACTGTGTTTGTCCTGCTTTAATAAGCAGATTTATAAAGGACATTATGGTTTAGAAAATGCACAGTTTGACTTGTGTTTTCCATTGTAGCTCATAAGACCTCAGACAAATGAGGTAGTTTGATTTGTATTTACATTCTTTAAGCCATGTTCAGAAACAACTCGACGCGTTGCTTGGTTTCTGCAAGGTCTGAGATGAGCTAATGCCTACAGGCTTTGACAGCAAAGAAAATATCCCAGTCTGTTGGGAGGCTTAGACACACAGCTTCCCATTGAGCGAGTGGAACTTTTACATGTGCTTGTCTAGTTTGTTCCCATCATGCCTTGCCCACCTTCACAGAGGCTGTGTCGCTATGTAAATCTTGAGTATTTGTCAGACTTAATGTGACAATTTCCAGGTTTTGTTCCATTCATGTTACCAGGTTTTATTACTATATCAGAATGTTAATTCAGACCTACACTGTTTAAAAATAGTTACCATGGTAGCTCACAGAAGGAAAATACACGAAAGTAGCATAAAACCTTTGAGATAATGCAACCTGAAGGGCAGCTATTTATCATTGGTGAAAGGTGAAGTTCCAATAACCTTTTGTTTTTGTATTTTGATGGACATACTGAGATAATTGCACCCGTCATTGGTGTCAGCTTAAAAAAACAACAGAACAAAATAAAATAGGTATTTTTAATAGATAATTTA
The DNA here is from genome assembly GCA_032876305.1 of Orestias chungarensis. Classification (NCBI taxonomy): domain Eukaryota; kingdom Metazoa; phylum Chordata; class Actinopteri; order Cyprinodontiformes; family Cyprinodontidae; genus Orestias; species Orestias chungarensis. Next base: position 997,674 of record JAVLVB010000824.1, read on the forward strand.
CATTAACATAATAAAATACTCTCAACAATAATTGCCTGCCATGTTAAGTTAAAACAAGCCTTCAGTTAAGGTCATTTTTGTCACAGAAAAGGCAAGCAAGTTTATTTCAATAGAACCCTTCAGCAACAAGTGAACTGTAAGTTTGTTATATAAAATAGTAGATTGTGGTGACACAAAGACAAGTAAAGAAATGTTAGACTACTGACTAAAATTAATGATCTTTCAGTTCAGTTCAGTATTGTAAGTAGATTAAACTTCAAACTGAACAAACTGTTTTTTGTTTTTTTTGCCCTGATTTAAAACAACAATTCAAGTTTGTTACAGGAGCACAAAACAGAACACAAACAGCAATATTCTGGATCAGCTGTCTTAATGACTTCTCATTGCAAAGACAATGTTGCAGTAATTAATTCAAGGGTCAAGATATTTTCAAGATCTTACAAGAACATAACTCCGGGTTTCACATCTGATTTTTTTTTATCATCGTTCCTATAAGCTTCACAAGCAATAAAAATATTCTGTATGGTAACAAAATGACCCTAACGTCACTATTTCTTTGCACTATGATGATTTTTTTTGCCCTCCTTACACCATAAAGTCTTTTGACACATTTTTATTAGGGGGGTTATAAACAGGAAGTTCATTTAGCATTAAACAAATTCAATTTAAAATTAATGCTCCCAGAGTACATAGATAACTTGTAAAATTAATTGTTGTAATCATCCTGACTGAATTTCCTAGCACCTGTTGGAGCATTTTTGGGAAATCTGTGACGACACGCAGTCACGTGGTTTGACAGAACAGCAGCTGGGTTGGCTAGTTTTAATTATGTGGGTGTTTATACTTGTTTACAAGACTGTCAGAAATGTATAATCTGCTGCATCCTAAGTGAGATGGGAAAGGTTCTTGGGTCTCTGTTTGAAGACAAATCTCGGCTAAAGTAAGCAAGCCAAAATGGAAAAGGCGGGGTTTTTTACATTTAACTCTGATCATCGATGTACATATGCATTCCATTTCATAATGAAAAACAAATTAAAATAAAAATGCCTTGGTGTTACATCTCATTCTGCTCTTTCGGTATATCTAAATCTGCCATTCAGGCAGAAAAATAATAACTTTGCTAAAGCCTTAAATTATCATAATGACACACTCTCTCTCTCCCTCTCTGACACATACACATCCAAACACAAACCTGTGTACGTATCACACACATAATCTTGCCTTTTTCACTGTACAATTGTATGAAATATTCAATTCTGCAAAGCATTCATGGTTTCCGACCTGCTCCAAAACTGACAGATTCTATTAGAACCCTTTGCTGTGAAAAATAGAAGATGGTGATATCGACCCAGCCACTGTAAGCAAATAAAAAATAAAAAAAAGACTAAAGAAAATTGAATTATTGCAGTTTCTTTCCTCCAAGCTTGCAGTCCTTGGACGGAATTTAACACTTGAATAAAATCGTCACCTGCTTTAGGTAACCTCAGCAGTCTAAAATAGTAAATGTATTATAATAATATTTATACCTTTGCCTTTATGTATGTGAAAGTATCTTAAAATGAAAAAACACACCAAAAAAAACTTTATTGGGAGTCTTTCTAAAACAAAATTTCAAGATTATTATTTGCATCTGTCATCTGAACACTGGAACAACTTTCCTATTGTTATTCTGAAACATCAGTGTCTGCTTCAATTTCCCATGTTACCTTGACAAGTGTGTCTGGTACTTTTGCTCATGCATGCAGTATTTTCTGTCTCCAAACTATCTGGGCTTTGTGCCACAGCAAATACCCTCCTCCTATTGACTCAACCACAAGTTGAGAATCTCTCTTACACACAAAGATACAGAGATTCTGTTTTGAGGGGTATGGTGAAAGATATCTTGTTCCCTTACAGCATGACAGGAAATGAAAACGTTTTAAACCAACCCCCTAAAAAAAAAAAAACTTGGAAACTTTGACTGCAAATAAACAGAGCATTTAACTGCCTCCAAACAATTTGGATACTAAGAGAAAAAAAATCAACCTCAGTGAGTCAAATCTGTCTGTGAGTTTGTGTTTGGTAGCCTCTCCTTACACATCATCCATCTTTTCTGTCCACATATAGGAGTATTTTGTGTCTTGTCTGTGTGCGTTTTTCCTGTTCTGGTAGAGAGAAATCCTTCAAGGTGGAATTAAAGGAGATTTCTTACATTTACCAATTAACTAGGAAAAATTCAATAAAACTCGCTAAAACAAGCTGTGGGAAAATGACACCCGCTGAAAGAACATGGTGAAATTTGAGAAAACATGATGTTGCTGTTTTACATTGCAGAATTCAAACATATAATTTTCCAACATATATACCGGCAAATGCTTCCCATTCAGTGATTTAATAACAGATCTTAATTAAAATAGTTGTGCAAACAATCCATCTCCAAAAAATGTGTCTCCCTTATAAGTGAAAATGGTATGTCATTGTGCATGAGTGTTTCTTCTTTTATTACATGTTGGTGGAATGTGTTTGTATACATATTACATTTAATAAATATATAATTGCTTTCTCTTTTGATTATTTTTAATGTACATATAAATAAGTTAACGAGATGAATAAATCTACTGTCCATTTCCATCTGCAGTATCACTCACTGGCTTTAAGATTCCATTTATATTTATGTATATCTCCTTTTCTCATATCGTTGATTTATTTTTAAATGTCTCAAAGGTTGAAACCTAGACTATTATGTAACTAAATAATAATTAAATAATTTCCCTCCATCTCTGGTCTCTTCACTGCATCTTTTGAGTGTTTCCAAAAAATTGATCCAACATGTTAGACCAGATGTTTTTATCAACATGTATTTATCACAATTTGTTTCTTAAGAATTCCTCGTATGCAGATTTTGATTAAACAAAAGGATAGGTCTCTGTTTTAGGCAGTAGGTATCTGGGTTTTAGATAAACATTTAGATTGAATGAATACAAATCACTTATAGAAGCCAAAAACCTTGTCCTTCCTTTTATTTACAGCTTGAGCCAAAATATAATCAGAAGCAATAAAGCACTTCCTTCCTTAAAGTAGATGAATAATATTAATGATAATGCTTAGAAATAATACAGACCAGGAAGTTGAATGAATGACTTTTTCCACATGTCATTCATGTAAATTCCCAGAGATCTTATAACTTCTGTATTATTAAAATAATGTCTAAGCCACATGTCAAATATCATATTGCTTTAATATATTTGTTTAGAAAATGATACAATACAGGAAATAAAAATTATTTTAAGATCATTTTCAGATAAAATGAGGACAACAAAAAGGTTCCTATCTGAAATCAAGGCTGTGGCTATAAGGGACTGATGACAGAACAAAGATAGAGAGGATGCTTTTACTCTTTAGTGTTTCAAAATGTAATAAGAAAGCAAACTTTTTATTAAGATTAGTGTCTTATGTAGTGAAAATTTTATGGGAATAAAATATGTATAAAATAAACACAAATATACATTTTGAATATGCTTATTTTAAAACAGAATCTGTCATTGTTTGTTGACAAATGACAAACATCGGTTATGACACTCATCTTGTCCTTAGCTTATAATTCCCCCTCCAGTACTGTCCAATTGTATTTTTTTTCTATCTTAGAGTGTAGTAGAAATATTCTACCTCTATAATGTGGTGACAACTACAGCCCCTTAGTGCTGCCAGAGGTAACAGGATGAGAGAAATGTGGCGGGCCAAGAGATTCCTGCCTTTATCTCCCATAAACACAATCATGCACTACCATATAAAGAGAAAGATTCGGAGTAGCAATCCTTTCCTGCAGAAACACTCTTTCACTGTGTTAACACAAATGAACATAGCTGTTCTGGCTTTCCTCTCTTAATCAGAAGCTTTGTTTAGAAGATCCTAAATTTCACTCGGATTGTTTTGCCACTACAATTTCCAGTTAAATACTGAACCCAAACTGCAGAGGTGATTGCTTTTTGTCATTTTTACAGCTTTCAAACAGCTTTGCATGTGTTTTTGTTTTCACAAATTTGAAATGGACAAGTGAACAACTTCTTTTCTGCAGAGAAAAAAATCTTAGTCTGCTGAAAGCAGAGACGCACATAGCTTCCCACTGAGCTAGTGGAAGTCTCAGACGTATGTGCCTTGTTCGTTGCCATGGTTTTACCCGTCTCAGTCACTGCCAATGTCCCTAATTAAGAGGTTTGAGGTGCTTCTCTTTTTAACGATTATGCACTAAGAAAAAATATGTTTTTGAATGAGGAATCACAGTCTACACGTAATATTAAAGAAATATTTTCAAAATAGGTTAGATTAGCTTTGAATATCTCTCAGAACACTATTTAATTCATCTTCTGAACAAAGGAATACGTATATTGGAGCTGCAAACATATCAACACTTGTCCATCAACCATACATGAACATCAAGGATTTAACTGAAAATTACCCAAGAACTTCATGGTATCCCTGAAGGGGCTGCGACAATCCAAAACTCAGTTGGACAATTATTTTGATATGCCATTATTGACAGAAAGCCAGCATAAATCATGTTTAGCTATGTACTGCAAGCATTGTAGTAGAAACATTAAGATAACACTGGACAACACTTTAAACAAACATTCACCCACCATGCTAAAACATGTTTGTGGTGAGGGGGAATTGTGCTGTGGGGATGCTTTTGATCAGAGGGAACGGAAAAGGTTGTCAGAGCTAATAAGAAGAAATATGTGACAAAAAAGTGGTGGAAAACTGTGCACACAGTTTGTTAAATTGTGCTCCAAATTTTACAATCGGTACTTCTCACATTGTGCAAGGACATTGTGTGGATTTTGGAACAGCGGTGAAGTTCGATTCTAGTTGGATATTCAAACTCCGGGGTGTTAGTGGTTTCTAGCGCAGGGCTAATCAGATGTTGACCAGCCGCTCTGATCCCCGCCATCCTCGGAAACGCGGTTGTAGGGACCATCGATGTATTTCCCAACCAAACACTCTTGAGAAACAAAATTGAAGAGTTTTCTTGTTATGGAATCCACTGACAAAATAATACTGTTAAATTATTCTACAAAATGATGCACACTTTAACCCACTGTATATTTTTTATTAATTTGTAATGTAAAAATCGTGCATATTTCTTCAATAGCTCCCAGGTCATGTGATCCACCTAATAAGAATCAATGCTAAATTATTGTTATAGATAGCTCAGATCAGACACACATTTTTCCAATTTATTTTAACCCATTTTTATTTTTTTGCAATTTTTAATTCAAAAATATACGTTTTTTCTTTAATACCCCACAGGTCATGTGACCCACTTATCCTAAATCAGTCTTAAATTGTTCTTCTAGATGGGACAGATACGGCACACGTATTTGCAGTGCCCGACAAAACCAAATTCAAATTCTCCGTTGCTGTCTTCTGGCCTCCAATAGTTTATTAAGTTGTGTGCATAGGGCACAGTTTCCCACCAATATTTTTTTTTTTAACTTGCACTTGGGGGGCTCTGTAGATTTTGCCTGCAAAACATTGGGTTAGAGGTTTATCCTACCATCACAACACTGAGGCTAAACATCATGCTCAGGATTATGTAATTATGCAATCACAGATTTTTTAATCATGTCTTTTTTAACATGTAATCCTCAGTATGTAGCTGATTCTAAAAAAATAAAATCTTTATATTTTGCTAGGTGTCATTCATTTTTTAAATTACAATCATCATGATCATAGTCTTATTCAATACATACATACAGAAATATGAATCATATATTATTTTAAACATCAAAACCATGGCTGCTCACTTCTTTAAGAAAAAACATACTAAGTTAATACATTTTCCTTTAGCCTTCCTGTGTAGTCAATTACTCATAGTGTTAATAATGTATTATTTAATACCATTCCTGATGAGGAATAATCTCACCTAATTTTGACAGTCTGAATCTGTCTACCCACTTGTTTTGTCTTCTTCTTGTATTGTACTTTACAGATTAGGTTGAGCCATTTAAAAAATTTTATATCTAGTTTGATCGTGGGAGGTATTGCTTGCATTGAAGTGTGAGTGGTCAAACCTGTAGAACAGATTGTTATTCCCAATCTGGTAAACGGAAAACATTTAAGAGAAACTCTTTCTTGCCTTAGCAGATTATGCTCCAATTTTCCAGATTTAATTATAGTATTTAAAGATCCTGAGATAACAAATGTTATTCCTAAAAACAAATAACGACCGCTTATTGCAGTAACGTGATTAGATGTATAATATTTCTAATCTTAAAAATATGACAGAATAATAATACTTTCTTTACAAGTTGCTGATAATAAATGAAAGGGGGATGGAGTAAGTTAGAGAGGCAATAAAATAGAAAACCAACACATTTGTTGAATAATCAAAAAAAAGATTGCTCATTTGATGTTTTTTGAAGCCTATAACTACATTTTGTTGCACTCCACAGCTTCGCTACTTCATTAAGCAAAAAAATATCTGTTAATATGAAGGCAAAATGCTTAACAGCTGAACTTACTAAAGGGAGACATTTTCTCTGGGTCATCATAGGGGTTTGTATTTAATGTAGAACAAATAAACAGCTTCTTAAAATAACAAAGAACATCCCACATGAAAACACTTGTTGTGATTTACATGTTTTTAATGACCCTCTGTCTGCTAATCGCTCTAAGGAGTCTGGCTGTAGAAGAGGACAATAACAATGAAATATAACATTCTCAGCTAAGAAAATTTTGTGTATGGGAAGCCTTTGTCTGGTTAGGATTTTCTAAAAATACTTTTAGCAAACAAATGGCAGCATTATGTGTGGGAATGCTATTCATATATATATATATATATATATATATATATATATATATATATATATATATATATATATATATATATATATATATATATATATATATATATATATATATATATATATATATATATATTATTGTGAATATGGGGCCAAAGCTGACCCTTCACGGGTTAACAACCTTTTAACATACAATCAAAAAGAATGCCAGTCGTGTGTCAAGGTGGTTTGACCTGAAAATCTCATAAAGGCAATAATTAGACACTAACTGGGAAGGAGAAGCAAGGTATTACAAGAAGCCGGATATTACTGACATGTGTTCAAAACATTTTTGAGAAAATGGTTTGCTTGGTGAGAAAGGAAAAGTGAGTAGTCCTACAGAAGCTAAGGTGCTCAGCAGGTGATGATGAGTGGTGCTTGTTTGCAATACTTTCTTTTTGCCGCATGTGCGTTGAGAAGTGAATCGGCACAGAAAAAGACACAGGGGAAACAGTATCTGACGGGGAAACGCGACTCGACGGAAAACCGGCGCGTCAATGGACTCCAGAGGGTTAAGCATGGCAACTTTTTCGCAATAATGAAGCTGAAGGTAGGCAGACCTGATTACTTGATTGCGTTTGATAAACTGCAGCTGTGAGGACACACATGCTGGTCACATCCAATCTGCACAGAAATGTGGTTATGATAGAATATATCCAAACTAGATATCATCAATACACTTTTCAGATTCTGGTCCAAGGCAAAAAATAAGTCTTTCAACTAAACAAAGGCATTGAAGTACAACATTTGCCTGAAAATGTTTATGTGAAGTTTTTACCGTCTCACAAACAATAGTTTGCACAGTTTAAAAATAATTTATTTCATCAACATGCAGAAGGACACCTGCCATCCTTTGGGCTACTGTACAGATTTAGGGGATGATCAGGGAAGTTCTGGGCTGATGCACTTATGCTCTTGCATGTATACAGCAAGAAACACCAGGTAGGATTTGCTGTTGCAGTATACTTCTAAATGTCCTAAAATTGGACAGAATTTTAGGACATTTAGAAGTATTTTGAGCCGAAACACAGGTAACGTCTTGACTCTAATTAGAAATGAAATGGAGGTTTTAGGCTGTACGTCAAGCAAGCCTTGTTGTAGCTTACAGTGAGAGCAGAATTTCAGATTGTTGGAAACCTGTTTCGTACTGTGGCTGCAGCACAAAACACGTAAGAAGAATTCGCCTCTTTCCTTCCTCTAGATAACAGAGCAGATGGCAGGATCCTAAGGGCCAATAATACAATATAGGTTGTTAATAAACTCTGTGTTGGCTGCTGTAGCTTCACGAAAGTCGAGAATCTACTGCACATTCACAGGTTGGGTAAGCTGGGTTAACTCAACAGTGTCCACTGCCCATCTGTTGGACCAAAACACGTAGATTAGGGACAAAATAATTGTATGATGGACAAAGGTGAGAGGTAAACATTAAATTGTTTTGTGAAAGGTTAATGTCTGTTAACTACTTGAAAATCTATCTCCAAATAAAATTTAACATTACAATATGTGTAACTGTTAAAGCAAGTGAAAAATATATTTAGCTATTTTTGTTTGCAACTAAACCACCAGCTAAAGCACCCAAATTAATAATATAATGCTTTTATTTTTATTTACAAAAATTATCGCCTCTTTACAAGACAACACTTGTAACACTTAAACTTTCTCTGAAATACCCTTAAGAGGATTTCCAGTCATTCTGACTTTTCTGTATCTGCCTGAAGAACTGATACCCCGCCTTGAGGAGACAACTCAAGTCAAATAAAAAGTTGGAAAAACAACAAATGTTCACCCTTATTTCAACAGTAAGATGACCAAAAAGCAAAAGCATAAACCAAAAATATCAACTGCAACTGCTATCTGTTTGAAGGAAAAGGAAAAAATGGACTGCTTTAAAGTTCATCAAGGTACAGGAGTGAGGGCAAAAGCAAACTGTCATCCATCCTTCCATCCATCCATTATCTATACGTCATATCCTTGCAGAGTCAGGGGGTGGGGGGCGCTGGTACTTATCTGTGATGGTCAGTGGGCACAACATTAAATTCTGTCTAGGTCAATTGCCTTTCACAGGGCTATACTAATTTGAACAAGCAAATTGCCAAACAGTGCATTCTGTGACTATTGGAAGTTGCCACAATACCTGAGGAGACCCCACACAATACAGGTTAAAATTGAATGAAATTTTTTTCTCTGATTGTATTATATGTTTATTTAAGAAAAGCACATTCAAATTGCCTTGTTGTAGAAAAATACAATTTACGAATGAACATGCCTTGTATCAAATGGGAGAACATGAAAACTCACTGCAGAAAGATCCCAGGGCAGTATTCAAACCTAGAAAAACTCATTGGTACACAAAATACTACCAACGGCACTGCTCCGCAGCTTGGTTAAGGGTCATAAAATACAAAAAGGGTTTCTGTTATAAGACATGTTTAGAATCCTTTTACTGTGGAACTTTACTTACATTTAATCTCCACAATTTAGCTGTGTGAAGGCAAGAGAAACAAATACCCTAAAAAAATGTAAGTTTAGAAAAAAAAAAAAGATAAACTTAAATTGCATTGTGCACAATTTCTTTCCTATCCATACATCTTTGACCAGTATTTCTATTTTTTTTCAGCAAAGTTCATTCTATGCAATGTCTCTCTTTCTTTATCACCTTGTTCATCTGGGTGTCTTTAGTTATCTTTAGTCACTTTGAAGGGCTTTAAACTTTACATAGTCAGACAGCTATCCTGTTCTGTGCTTAATTCAGGCCTAATCACCAAGGGGAAGAAGACAAACACAGATTTGCTGCTCATTATGTCTGAGTGATAAAGTCCATCTGTGTGACAAGCTGTTGGGATGTGTAATCAACATCTTGTAGAATTAGGTTTTTGTGTTTATTTAACTTTTACATTTCCATCCACTGCCCTGTAGTCTTACTTTAGGCAATCTAAATATACTGTGCAGTAGCCTGAGAAATTCCTGACTCTGATCAATGTAATCAGCCAGTAACTTTTCAAACAGTTTGAGAAAATCTGGGTCATATTTTGTAATACAAAGGAACTAAAGTTTTATTGATCCACAAAATGTAAAATTTAAAAGTAAACCTACATTTAAAAAGAGTAACATTGAAAAAACTACTACTCAAAAGATTAATTATAGAGATTACTGAAACGGAAAATGTATGTAAAGAGTGGGAGGATTTGGATCATGTGTCTTTAAACACAAAGGTTTTTGGATATAAAAACATAAACACACAGAAAAGCTTTAATACATTTCTTTTAAATCTACTGAATGTAAAAAAATTACTGAATTAGGATATGCTGTATTTAAAAGCCTTATTCTTACTTAACTATTTTTAGGAGGATACTACTCACAAACTACGCAAATGCTGCCACAGTGAATGAGGGGAGAAATTCTGTTTGCAGTTTGATATAAGCAAAATAAAAGACAGAGTAACATATGAAATAAGGGGCTTTAGTTGAAACCGAATGCAAACAAACTAAGTCATTGCTTGGCATTTCATCTTTTCTCTGAAAAAAACCCAACTAAAATACACTTGTTAAATTACTTGTTAAGTGTGGTAACTGTCTTGATATGATCCCTTAACCGTATTTGACTGCTACTTTGAACCAAAAATCCCCCTGTGGGACAGCAGAAAATGGAAGTAAACCTATTTTTTTAATCATTACTCGTAGATACTCTTCATCGGTTGACTTTGAGCTAAAGAAATATTTGCATAATTTCCATGTGTTGTTTAATGTTGAACATATTCTAAAATAGTTTGTTGCTGTAAAAAATGTAGAGATAAAATGGCGTGTTGACAAAAGGGAGCAAAATATAAAATCAGACCTAACCCTTTTCAAAAATGTTATTTTTGTACAAAGATAAAAATAATTACGAATTTTCCATATATTTCCCAGTTATGCACCACTTTGAGTTGGTTGGTCACACACAAAACGGTGAACATATATTGACATGGTTGTGGGATGACAAATTTATATGGGTTCAATGTTCATGAATATTCCTAAATACTTTGTTTTCAGCACTAATCATTAAAAATTGCCATAGCCTGTTTCTTCTCAATCATTCCCCACATTTAAGCATGATGTAGCAGATTTAATGTAAACAACTGGTGCCATGATAAAAAAATAAAAAATTAAAAAAACTCCTTGAAAACAGCCATGACACACAGGGGAAAATTACAATTTGTACCTGTTGCACAAATTATAACCACTCTATAGACAGAATATTACATGCCACATGCTGATATGCCAATGAGTTCATCAAAGAATGATGTGACCGATGATGAGAGTGAGCAGGAAAATCTGGACCGCTTTTCGTCACCTGCCAAAAGAAAAGTACACATAAAGAAATCAAAAGGCTTTAATGGAATGGGACTTAAATAACTATAGGGAGGAAAGTTGTTTATTAAAATGAAACTTTAAGGAGAGGACTTATTCTCACATTATATAAGGGACTAATTAAAGCCTGGGGATCTAAACTAATTAAGCACTAAAAGAACAAATGAGGGGGGAAAAATATCACAATTTAAATGTTTATCTCTAATACCAAAAAGGTGTCATAATGAAACTGTAAATCTTGATATAACCATTAAGATTACGCTACATCTTGTTGTAGGTCTACTCTTTTAGTTGTAGTAACCAAAACTGCTAAAGATGTTTTCTTGTCTCAGGCAGACATTTTGTCTGTTTAGGTCATCTGGAGCCTCCAACTACTTTTCTACTTCCAAACACTTTATATGAATTTACTGCTGTGTCTTTATACACAGTAAGAAAGTAGTGCAAAGTATTTATCACGAGAGCACTTAATTCCAAACACAGTTTAAGTATATAAACAGGCAAAAAAACTTTAGAAGCTAAACAAAATCCAGCATTGTATGTGCTTTACATTATTTCTTTTGATGAAAAGCAGGGAGGAACAAAAAATAATGATTTGTGTTGGCTATATTCTTTAATAAATTATTCCATATAATGCAATTGGGAGCAATCTCAGTCAAAGGACATTGCTTGTTTTTCTACAATTAAAGCTACCCTCTACAGCTTTTGTGATATTTCACAATAATTATGTTTTTCTTTAGCTTTCCAGATGGGTCATTTTGCTTACCCCGTCTATTTAAAAATTTGGATGCTTGACTGGTTCAAATCAAATGATACTTAGGGTTGAGTTAAAATGTTGAATAACAATCACAGAGCATTACATAGAGACCCAGCTATGCATAGTCACATCTAAAAACAATCTGGAGATTCAACTTCAGACCAGCACAGGCTGTAGAGTCTTAAAAGTGTTTTGGAATCTAAGCATCTTACACTGTGTTAGGACAATACGATGGAATAGCTCTTTAGACTCTAATATACTCTATGGGTTGATGCCAAAGCACATTGTCATCACACAGATTCCACAGGTATTTGCTCATAATAATTAGACAGTAAGTTGGAGGAAGTTGGCTTTAAGACAGCAGTAGAGCTGTTTGAGGTTGTTCAGATGTTAATTCCAGCACCAGCTACACTGCATGGTTTTCTCATGAAATATCCAACTCAACTTAATATTTGCTCACATCAATTCATGCCACAAACAGATATTTTTTTTAGAAATATAATTTTGTCCAAGACTGCAGATATTTGAACGGTGTAAGCCTGGTTTAACACTACAAATATGATTTTGTCTGTAGGTCAAAGTTAGAACATCCTAAATGAACACAGACATGCTAACTACACAAGTGCCAGCTTGAATATTTTTGCTGCAATGCACCATTGCAAAAATATGTATCAATATAAAGCCTTACTTAAACTTTAATATAAAACATTTGAGAAAAAATAATTATACAAAACCCCCAGAAAGACCTGTATGTGGTATTGTCAATTTTATGCTTTCAACCAAGAACACACAGTCTGAGGATTGAGTCACACACAATCACTTGACATACTTATACCTTATAATTACTTATTTGCAGACAAAAACATATTCATTCATTCACAAATCCAAGTGTATAATGCAAATCAAACATTTGTATAGTTCAAGTTCACTTAATAGTTAGACTAAGTAAAAATATTTTATTTTAGTCATTGCCTTTGCTGGTGTGAATCAAAGGATTTCATTGACTAATTAAAAGTGTTAATAAAACCACACATCGGTACTTTGGTTGTAAAAAAAAACGCTTATAAAGATGTAAGCTTTTTATAAATTTTCTGTTTCATACTTGACACAACAGCCTTTAGAACAGAAAAGTTATTTTCCTCCACTGCTCGTTTCACACAAGGATCATCTTAGTTGAGCAGTAATGTTTCAATTTCCCCTCGTTCCACATTTTTGCACCTGCAAAAATGGTTAGGCTGAAGTATATATTGCCTTGAATGAGACTTCAGAGTACAGCAGCGGGCCCTGCCCTGCCCTGGAACTGGCCCGATACATGCCTGTCTAATGGCAGTGATATGTGAGCAGGACAGAGTACGCTCAGCACACTGCACCCTATTGATGAGGACAGGATGATTTTCCTCTGAGCAGGCATGAAACAGCCAGGTGGTCTGCCCTTCAGATTTTTCATCTGAGGATATTGGTATGTGCAGGGTAATGCTTATAGTAGAAGAACGCACACGGAATGAGTAAGGGAGTAAAAGGAGAAAATTATGCTTTTCTTTATCCAGAGTTTATGTATTCCAAAACTAGCATTGGTGCATGGTTAGCAGGCTACGGTAGGACAGATGAAGTGGTTTGGAACAGCAGCTCCCAACCCTGCCAAAGAGAAACTGCTGTTCTTCCATTAACACAGTTCAGGAGCATGTCTGCCCACCAGGTTGCTGAAAAGCCCCATTGTGCTTAACAATTAACTAGTTTGTTCTTTCCTTCATTTATGTGGGCATAGTTTGTTCTGGACACATGTTCTTATGCAATATGTCACATTCTTTAGTTATACAAACATCTCCAGTTCCTCTCGTTTGTCAACTGCTACTGACTACTCTGAACTCCAGTTACATACTTAACTCAATGCCAGTTGAAACAAATAATAAAAGAACATTACAATAGATGAACATCAGTATAAACTACTCTTTTAATATAAATATGCAAATGTTAATGTTTCTTTTTGGGCGTTAATATTATTGAAAGATTGTAGTTCCTTATGATGACATGTATTACCTTGTTTCTGATATTTCAACAAATACTGTGTGATTGTAGCAAAATTATTTAACACTATAACCGCCAAGGGAGTCATTTTTACCCAGCAGCATTTTTTAAACGCTTTTTTTTTTTTCAAATAAAACCCTGCATCTCTAAGTTCATGACTTATGCTAAAATGGATTCCTTAATCATTTGGTGAATTTTATTGAGTGTCCATTAAAAAAATAAGAAAAAAAGACCATTTATACCTGGAATCGCAGACGGAGTCATTTTTACCCCCTCATATAAATTGCTGTATACAGTTGTCATTTTTCACGCATGTGCTGACTATGAGCAACCAGCGTTAACCCATTCATATAAAATATTTAAAATAATGAAATCTGTTACTGTTATTTTAAATAGTCTGTTATCTGATTGTTTTTGTCATGTTTGCGTTAACTTACAGTTCCTAAAGTTTGTTGATGAATGTAACAATCTATTTGTGTGGTTGAGGGATCGAGAGAGAGGGAGAGAGCGCAACGTTAGGCCACTTTATCTGTTCAAAAAAAAATTAAAATCGAGAAATCTGTTATTTTGCTATTGTAAATATCTTATTTGATCATTTTGTTGTTTGTTGTATGGTTCCTGCAGTTTGTTGAATTTAAAAATTTTACCTGTGCGATATTGATAATTATTTATATCTCAAAAGGAAGAAAGCTTTCAAATGTATATATTTTAAACACAAATTTTGAAGAGCATCCATTATTATTTAAAAAAAATCTTTGTGAATGAGGAGCTTAAAAACAACTTATAGAAATTACATCTTAGCATCGCTAATGAGGCAATGAGGTCAAAATGAATCCCCTCGGAGGTTTCAGGAAGTTTGGAATCTTGGCGGTTCCAGTGTTAAAATTCTCCTATAAAAGCATAACTGTTTAATTTTACATTTTACATTTTTAGGAAGTGAGTCTACATTTGTCCCCATGTGTTACCTTTTTGTTGCTTGTGATTATTTCTTCAGCTCATGTTTTTTCAGTTCCCAAGCATCACTAAAAGCTAACTGTGACAACTGTCCCTACTGTCACAGACACGTGAATGGTAATCTTTTTCTGTTCATCTGTAAAATTATTAGCCTGACTCTTTAGTTAACTATTTGCAGTGCACACATTTAGTTAACTTTATTTGTCAGTTCTTTATATGTTTGTTAAACATAACAAATTAATTACTTCTTTTGAGTTACCAGTTTCCTTTGGAGCTGCTGCTGGAATCACAGAGGAGCTCCAGCTAATTGCTGTGCTTATATTGCAGCCATATGATGTTTTGTTAAATGTTAACATTTCTTTAATGTTTCTTTTTTTGGAAGTTAGTTCATTTCTAATATTTATCTAATTTAAAGATTTTGTAATGTGCTGACGAGTATTTGTTTATGTTCTTGTGTGTTTAATTACCCCCATATGTGTCAGCAGTGGTCTGATCAGCCACTATTTAAGCTCCCTCCGTGTCTTGTTTGTGGAGGTCAGTTTGTTGCTTGAGTTCTTTGTTTCACTACCTAGGTTGTACTTTGTTATGTTGACCTTAGTTTTGGGCCCAATTTATCATTTTGGAACTTTTTTTGAACTTCTTTGTAATAAATTAAGTATATTTTTGAAAGCCATTCAATGTCTCTCTGGCTGGTCTGTGTAAAACCCTCACATTTGGTGGCAGTGGTGGGATTTCACCAGCCAGGAGTAAAAGTTTTTTTTGTGTGTTTTTTTTTTTCACCAATTGATTGAAACATGCAGCGTGGAGGAAGGAGTAAGCGAGGTAATTTGGTAGAATCTCAAGGAACAGCAGGCCTTGATGAGCAGACTGATTGCACCGAAGCAGGGGCATCTTGAGGACTTGTAAGCACTGAGGGTGAAGATGGGGAAGAACCAACATATTCAAATCTTGTCAGTATTATTTGTGCCCACATGAGCCAGCAGGAGGTGCAGAATAGAATTGTGAGAGAGGAAACAGCTCGTCAAGATCAACAGTTAAGGGCTCTCCAGCACCAATTCAGTCTTTTGCAGTTAAAAGTGCAGGCCCGTACTTCTTCCTCACCTGAACCTGCTAAACACTTTCAGGTGAGGAGAAACAATGTTAGTTTTAAAGCAAAATAAACTGGTGAGAAAATAATTGTGATAAATATATAACATTTTCTGTATCATGATCAAAGATGGTAAGAATGAACAGATTTTATTTTGGATTGGAGGTAAATTTTTCTTCTAATAAAAAAAGAATTGACTAAGCTTTCTGTCAAAATCTTTTGGATTTTTAGTATTTAGCTTTATTTTACGATTTCTCAATGTTTCCTGCTCAAACTCTGTTCATGCTATAGTTCTAAGTTAGGAGAGTTCCCTAGTGAAGGGACTGAGTAACTGTTTGCTCTTCACTTTACTATTTATTTTACTATTTCAACGTATTTCGCCTTTAGTTCAACGCTCTATTGACAATTTAGCAGTCACACATCAAAAAGTAATGCCTGAATTATTTAAAAGATGGAGCTGTGTTCCTCTACACTTTCAGTCATTCTAAGTTATACCTGAGAGGTGAAGGAAATTAATTATTAGTACAGACTTATCATCTGCATAGCCCAGCGTAACATTCATTATATTGGGTCATTGCGACAACAGGCAGGATTTATGTAAAAGTAAGAGTAAGGGGAAAATATATTTTATATATTATATTGTATTGTATTGTATTATGGCGGCACAGTTCCCATGCAGCAAGAAGGCTCTGGGTTCCATTCCACCTTGGGTCCTTCTGCATGGAGTTTGCATTTTCTCCATGTGCATGCGTGGGTTTTCTCCATGTACATGTGCTTCCTCCCACGGTCCAAAAACATGACTGTTAGGCTGATTGGGCACTCAAAATAGTCCTTGTGTGTGTGTGGTTGTTCATCCTGTGTTTCTCTAGGTTGCCCTGCGATGGACTGGCAACCTGTCCAGGGTGCACCCCTGCCACTTGCTCATTGTAAGCTGGATATAGGCACCAGCAGACCCCTGCGGCCCCACAAGGATAAGTGGGTTAGATAATAGATGTATGGATGAATGGATTGGATAGAAAGTTGGAATAATTTGTATGTTCAATCTTCACACACAAAAAAAACTAATGAAATACAGAAGAATGTCCAAAACATGAAAAGAAAAAGCTAGTCAGGAAAGTAATAGGAAAATAACTAATTGTGACGGTAATCTCTTAATCAAGTTTATTTTTTTGGTGGTCTTGCAGTAATGTTGAAGAGGACAGTACCTTTCTCCAAAAGACAACCAGCAGACCCATGCAAATCAACACAAAATCACATTAAAGAAGCAACAAACAAACTCATTTAACCAGTATGGCAATTCAAGTCACCTGGCAATGTCAAGTTTCTCAGCTAGGAGCAACAAACAGAGAGCCTAGAGAAAACATATAAATGCACATAGGAGTAGAGGCAAGCTCTAACATGGAAGGAAAAGTTAAAACTAAACTTGAGATCAATAAAATAACATTTAATTGATTTAAACAATAACTTCTTAAATAGCATAGTAAAAAGTGCTATTATTACTTTTAAAAATAACATTACTTTTTCCGAAACAAAAATAAATTGGGGTGAAAAAACTCTGAGATCTGTCAAGGTCTTCATGAAACTCATAACTAGAGAACAACTTATATTTTCATCATCTTCAAAAAATAATAAAACAGGCCTTTACTCTCTAACTTTTGACACAATGTCTTAATTGTTGAGCTTGATAAATCTTGAAGGCTAAGAAAATAAAGACTGGTGAGCGATGCTAAGAATATGGTTCAAACATCCAATAATAAACAATTCATAAAGCAGTGGGAAAAGCGAAAAACAGAAACACGTGTCTCTACTGTGTCCTCGGCCCGGGTAACATTCCAGACAATTCCCAATGGAGACCTGTTTCACAGACCACTATGACAATGAGTGCAATTTTAAAAGATATTGATGTCTTATTTTAGCTAATGTTGATAATGAAAATTAAATACACATCAAACATCAGCTTTCTGAAGTATTTGGATGATGTCTATCATTTGTTCCATTTCATTACAGACAGTGACAATCATAAGATTACATATACATCCGAAGATGCTTCTCCTTCATTCACCTTAAGTGAATGTAGCCTTGGCCAGGAGGAATTGATGTCATCAGGTGGCATCCACTGTTCACCGGCTGTTTCGACCCTCAGCCACAACAGCCTCCCGGTGGTGGGTCGGCAGTGGTGGCCAAGTCACTGCCCATCTCCTCCTTCTGGCTTCCAGCTAACCTCCTCCCTCCTACTCCATAAACAGCACGAGGCTTTTTCCGCTGCCTCCCCCATCCTGCGAGCTGCAACCTTTCTTTCCCTCCCTCCCAGTCCAATGGCTGTGAACATTCTCCACACCGACAGGGCAGGGAACCCTCGACAAGCCGACTTCGACAGGGAACAGCCATGCCTGCCATCCCTTCTGTCTACACTCATGCAGAAGGTCCTGATACTTGGCGCTTTTCCTTCCAAACGCCTGTTCACACCCCTGTTCCCATGGGACAGTAAATTCAATGAGGATGATCTTCGCTTCTTCTGACCACTGTACCACATCCGGCCTCGGGGATGTCTGACAACCTGTGGGAACTTCAGCCTCCCCCCAGGTCGACCTTAATTTCCCAGGATTGGGCCTTTTGCAGCAGACTGGGTTTTGCTGTAACTTTGGTTGGTGGCTTTCCTCCTTCCCTTACAAACTGGATCGCCGTTGCCTTTGGATGTTTTTGCCGTTTCTTCTTACTCTCCTGCTCTAGGGTGTCAACAAGTGTCATGATCACCTTGTCATGGCGCCACCTGTAACTTCCTTGGGCAAGTGCGATTTTACACCCAGACAGGATATGCGCCATGGTTCCTTTCTCCCCACAGAGGTTGCACAGTGGATTGTCAGCTGGTCCCCACCTGTGCAAATTTGCTGGGATCGGGAGTGTGTCATACACTGATCGCAGTAAAAAGGAAATACGGAATGGTTCCAGCCTCCATAAGTCTACCCAAGTAATCTTCCGCTTTGGGAGGTCCCATTTGGTCCAGGCTCCTTGTAAAGATAGCGCCACAGCCTTTGACCTAGGCCCTTCCTCCTCCAGACTCCTAACCTCCTCCTAAATCATGGCTCTTCTATCCCTGGTTCCTGCTTTGCTCCACTGCTGGAAATGGGTTGCTCCGAGGCCCTTCCTTCCTATGCATGGTGCACCGATGATGTCGCAGATCTTCAGCATGCTCTCGGCTTGTGCGACCGCACTTGCGGCCGGATCGCATAACGACTCCGGCGTGTTTAATTTGGTCATCTTGGGAGTCTCTGTAGGTCATGACGACTCTGCACTTTGCAATCTTAAATTCCTCAACCACGGATGTCAGAGGAAGTTGAAGTTGTCCCAATCTTATGTACAGGCCTACTGAAGTGAAGCTTGGAGGAATCCCCAGCCACTTCCGGAGATACTTGTTGACTTTCCTCTCCATTCCTTCCACGCATGTCATCGAGGCTTCGTACACAGTGACCATGTGAGTCTCGGCAGCAGCCCATATTGATAGAGGCACGCTTTAAATTTCCCTGGAAGTCCTGACTTCTCAATTCTCCTCAACCATTCGTCTGTCTGCTTCTCCATATTGACGATGTTGTTCTGATTGGCCAATTAGTTGTCAAGCCACTTTCCGAGGCACTTAATGGGGTTTTCCTCTAATGATGGAATCACTTGCTCTTGCACATGCAGCCTAAACTTGTTGGTCAATATTCCATTTCTGATCACTTTGCTTCAGAATTTCTTTGGCTTAAACTTCAGTCTGGCCCATGTTGCCGCTTGGTCCAGAGCTGCTAGCACCCATCTCGCCTCCACATGAGTCCTGGTTGTCACAGTAAGGTCATCCATGTAACCCCTTATTGAGGGTTGTTGAATGCCTGACTCCATATTTGGGGCCTTTGCCTCTTTTGCTGCAACTGTTATCAGAAAAATCATTCACATGACAAAAAGGATAGGGGAGATTGTGCAGCCAGTCATGATGCCCTTTTCTAGGCTCTAGAAGCCACCTTGAATTGCATCTGGATTCCTCCAAACTAGCTGGTGATCATTCCCTTGATGTGTTGAGGGATGTGGTAGTGGTCTAGTGCTGTATGAATTAGGGTGTAAGGAATAGATCCACAGGCATTGGCCATATCCAGCCAAACTACTGTTAGGTTAGGTTCTGGTCTTGGCCTCACGGATCATTTGAGTGAGAACACCCATGTGTTCCAGGAATCCAAAAAAGCCAGGAACTCCGCCTTTCTGGATAGCCATGTTAATGTATTCGTTCATCTCTCATCCTTTTGGCCAATACAGAAAAGAAGATTTTGCCTTTCACGCTTTAGTTGCGATATAGTTCGGAAATGCTTAATGCTTGAGGAGTTCTCTTCTTTTGGTACAAAGCATCCTTCTGCCCTCTTCCAGCGCACTGGAATGGCACCCTTTCTCCAAATTATTCGGAACAACTTCCACATCCTCTGAAATAGCATTGGGCACTTTTTATTTACCTTGTAGGGTATACCGCTTGGGCCGGGGGCAGATCCTGTTCTGGCCTTCTTCACTACCTCCAGGACTTCTTTCCAAGTTGGTTTTTTAATATTGAGTTCCTTTTCTGGGCCCTCTACGCTGCTGATGGTTGGGTTACCTTCCAGACTCTTGTTCCTAAAGATGTCATTGTGGTTCTCCTCCTAGAATACCTCCACTTCTTCTCTCGAGCTGGTCATCTTTCCAGATTTTGTCTTTTTGTTTTCTGGTGAATTGGAAAGGGTCTTTGATGAACTGCGCCCGTTTCTTCCCTGTGTCCCTCCTTTTCTTCCATAAGCACTCTGCTCTTCTGAGTCTGCGTAAACGATCCTTCCCTTTACTCAATTGGGGCTTCTTTGAATTGCTTGGACAGTGACTTAATTTCTTCCCACATGCGCTTAATTTGTCTCGCTCTTATGCAAAGCTGATGTGCTGACTTACTTTCCACCTTCATCTACTCTACTCCAAATCGCTCCCTTGCCCCGTTATAGGTTATTGATGTAAGAGCACTAACTTTCTGCTTGGCTGTCCCTGCCAGCGTGGTTTTGAGTATCTAATTGAAGTTTGATCTAGTTGGTTCCATTCCTGGTTATCACTCATCTTGGGCCATTGTATTCTTCCCCTCGCAAGGTGTGATTGGCTCACTGGATTGGCATCAGGTTCGTCCCTCCTGCGGTCTTGAGGTAAGTCAGGTGCTGAGAGATCTCCAGTACTGTGGGGTTCGTCCTGCCTGGAGTTCTCCTGTGTCTCACCACGCGTTACCACTGTGCACTGCACCTGTGCCCCCCCTTTTCCACAGGCAGTTTTACTCCGATGGATCTTGACCCCTCTTTTAAATTTATGTTTCTTTTCATTGTAAAAGGTCTCTATGAGAACAAAGAAAATAAATCCTAGTATAACCATCAAATCTGTTATGATTAAATTGTAACAGAGGGTCTCAGAGGAACTGCCAGTGAGAAATTGTCTTAAAGTGTTAAAATAGACTGCTGAAGGCTTACATAGATGCTAAGATTTTTCTCCAATCTATTAACATATTGCTTTGCAATCTTTTAAAAATATCAGAAAAGTCCTTTCTATTTTACAGAAATTTCAAATACTAGTGTTTCTTAAAAGAAGCATGTTTTAACTTTAATTTAGATGACAATATTAAATAAAAAGAAAAAATAGTTATTCTAGCATTGCTCACCTGTTTGCAATTGAATGTTTAAAAACAAGCAGCAATAGAATCCTACACACAGCAGCACACAGCTTCAGTGATGGGAATAAATAGGATCTATGAGTGGCAGTTTAGAGTCTAGAACATATAAATTACTGCAAGTGATCTACTCACAAACTAAACAAACATATGTCACCTGAATTCACATTACCAATAGTAAAACTAGTAATTAAGACTCGGAGCAGTAAAAAAATGAGCTCTATAAACTAAGACATTCTAAGAGGTTTCTAAAAAGTGGTAACCTTTAAATTCCCATCTGTTTGAATAAGTCCTCTTTTTTGTTAAATGGCCAGCACTTTGACCCCTGGTTTCTATTAGTGTTAACAACTCACATCCTTAGGTAAGCACCATTATAGCAGATACAGGTTTCAGTGCCTGGGCACCTCTGGTGCATCTTCAACACAAATCAAAACTCTGTGTTGAACTCACATGTCATATCCTTAAAATTCAACAAATCAAGAGGCAAAAGGTGTAAAGGATGCAGGGGGAGGGGGAATGTAGTAAATTTCACAAATAAGTGATTTGTGAAATATACTGTAGCCTTTTCTCTAAAAAGGTTCCAGTAATGAACAGCAAAATATGCAGGGTGCATTCATTAGGCTCCTGTTCATGAATTTTGGTCTGAAACATCAACGGACTATCATCAGTATAATAGTCATTATTCACCGTAGCTGAATCCTAGCATCTCAGTTACAAATAAAGAACTGTTGTGACCAACGTAACTCCACATAGCGCATGAAACAGAGCTCCAATAAGAGAAAAATAAAAACTTCAGAGCATACACATTTAAATAAATAAACTCAATGTACACAAACTCTATAACAAAGCAATTAAAACTCACTTTTAGGGAATCATACTTTGTGCTAAACAGAAGAAATACAGGCAAACATCTTCTTTTAAATATTGCACCAAGAAATAAGAAAAAAATCTGTTTAACACACCTCTCTGCAGCTTTTGTTCTGTTATGTACCCATTACCGCATTGAGAAAGTGTCTTGCACAAGACCAAAATTGTTCCGTTTCCTCTGCTTCTATTTGTGTATTCTGTGTTTTTGAATTCCCAGTTGGTTGGGGCACATGGCCCCTCATACCAAGACCTGCTCTGCTGGAGGTTTCCTCCTCCTAAAGGAGAGTTTATCCTCTTCACTATCACTACATGCATCCTCACCATGAGGGATCACTGTAAAGTCAAAGACACAATGGGGTGTGTGGGGCATCTAGTCATTAACTTAAGTTAATGACTAGATGCAATTTTCTGGGTTTCCTTAGTTAGTAATTTGTTTAAAATATATGAATGTGTGTATAATTGGAATTACATATTTTTTCTTGTGAGGTACCTTAAGACAAAATGTGTTGATAAATTGGTGCTAAATAAATAAACTAAATTTAAAATGATATTTTCCATGTTTAGACGTACTTTAAAAAGTTTCTTTGATGGATTAAGGGCAATGGATCTTGTCTGAGGCCTTAACCTATACCCTCCCACCTTGGTTAAATTTATTGGTTGACAGATGATCTTTGTCTTCAATTTGTGTCTTCCTCATTGGCATGCCCAGAACATCATTGATTCTGAGACAGACTTAGAATGGTCAATTCCACACCGTAATGACTGTGTGCAAGCTTTGTTTTGAAGATCTTCTAATTTGGTCCTTATCAACATTGCTAGTTTTTCTAGCTAACAATATTTCTGAAAGCGGACCTTTCTGTGAAAATCCATCTTAACCAATCTTAATTTTCAGGGCTTGTTGGGCTTTGCCGCTGGTGGATGGAAAAAGGTTTCACCTAAAAATAGGGTGGTCATCCCCTGTGCCATCCGTGCCCGTGTACTTGGATTTAACACATACCATAAAATCAAAATGTGAAAGACTTTAAGGCAAACATTAATATGTTTGCAATGCAGTATAAATGTACATTGGACATTGGTAGTTCAAGATTGAGGGCAAAACTAAGGAATGATAGGAATTTAGTGACCAGTCAACTTTATGCATACATATCCCTGTTCGTGGAAGCATCATGTTTCCACACAGAAATGCAAAGTAAACATGACGACAACCTTGCAGTTACACACATATAACAATTATGTGAATTTTAGCACATACTGAAAACAGTCTCTATTGCTGGCTCAGTTACAACATCAGCATGTTAAAAATGCTGCTGTCCATGTTTTTTTCCCGTTCATACATGTGCAGTCAGGGGATCACAGATTTTTCTTAAAGTTGAAATTCTCATACAAAGAGTTTCAACAAAGGGAGACTAAAAGCTCCTAAAGGTTTAACTTGACTGTTAAGGTAGGCATGTGTATCTTTCAGGTTGATTACATGACCGAACAGTATCCTTACCATGCTGTCAGACCAAGCATTGAAGGTGAACTTAAACTTGTATAAAAATAGACAATGAAGACAGAGACAACAGATCATAATGGGCTAGTACATGAATCTTTGAGCAAGACATTTAAAAAAAGGGCTAAGGCCATATTTTCTCCCTAAGTTCCCATATTGACTGACATCTACAGGTTTTAGCGATATGTAACTGAGTGGTGTTAAAATCTTCCAACATAATTTCATCACATTTTAGCAATTATGTGCCATTGCCCCTTATCCGACAAAGTTTTTCCTGCCCTGAGGCAAAGCAAAAGAAAGGTGAAGTGAGGCAGTAATTTTACACAAGCCTGATGTTTCCTGTTGACACTCATGCTGGCAGATTTTTGCTAATTTCCCACAGTCATGGAGAAACGCATCACTGTGCTTATGACTTATTTGCTCCTGTCTCCTCTAATTGAAAAACAAATATTTTAATGTTGTGGATTTATACAATAAATGTCACTTTTCTTGTTACAGTTATAATTCTGCAAAATATTGTACTGGTTAATGCTCAAATAAGGAGAATATAAATTGTCTAAACTTGATGTCATGAAAGCAAATATAACAATCCCTCTTGTTATTTTTTCATGTAGTGACCAAATGCTGGCAAGAGACAGACCGGAATAAAAGAGTTTTCAATGAAAAAGTAACCAAACAGGCTTAAATAAAAAACTTTAAGGGGAAAAAAATTGACTACAACAATAAAAGAGTAAATGCTATTAGAATAAATAATGAAAACGGTAATTGGCTGATCAATTTACACGTCAGTCTGGTGAACTGGAAGTGAAACAGCTGTGGGGGAGGCACTAAGAGAGACTGGTTAAAAGGACCCAAACTATGTAAACTGCATCAAAACAAAGGAAATAATTGAAGAGGATCATCACAGAAAAAAGATTTGAATGAGAAAAGCAACTGCTACTTAAAGCAAGAGCAATCATAATAACCTACTAAAGCAATTTAACGGCTTATGATTACAGTTAAAAGAAGAACTTGAAGGAAAATAAATTACCATGAACTTATCATTTGACTGTGGCCATCTAGTATTTTTATTCAAACCACTAGCATTTATTGTCTAGGATAGATCTTAGCACTGGGGTGTAGCACTCAATGGCATATGCATCTGCATGTATTCTGCATAACATTCACATACTATACAATATTAAAAAACAGTGCAACCCTTAAAAAATATTATATATAGAATTTATGATTTCAGGATTACATCAAAATGTAAACTTCTAAAAAAGTATAACACAAGTTTTTCTGTGTCATAACGACCACAATAATAAAAATATAGATATTTTCTGGAATTATTTTTTTCACTATCCTAAACAGTGTGCCTGAAGAATTGCTTTAATGTAATGTGTTAGTAGATGGTATTTTCAGCCAGTGAGACTGACTTTTTAGTTTAAACATACTGCATATCAAACAGAGAGATCATGAGGTAAAAGTAACTCCACAGCCCAAAAAAAACAGCAAAGACTGGAACAAGCAGTGACAAAGGTAGCCAGGAATTTATTAATCACTCAATAAAGTGCTCTAAGTTAATCAAAATATTGATAAACCTCAAATACAAATGCTTTAGAAAGTAAAAATTATGGTTTTAATACTTTTAATAAAGGTTTTTAAAAAAGTGAACAATATAGCCACTGTTATGCTAATAGGCCTAAAATTCATGGAATCAGGTTTTTGGTGACCAAATTTTTACACAGCTACTATAGTTTTCCAGTTACTCTTGAGTGGTGGGCTATATTTCTTTATTGTGAATTTCCAATTAAAGAACTGCCCACAGCTTCTTAACTGGATTCAGTTCAGGTGAAGAAGGGGGGCATGTCATAAATTGTTCATCTTTAATACCTTTACTGTTTCACCAATGGTTATCTGTTGCTCTTTGAATAGACTTTAAAACAGTTCTCCTTGTGTACAACTTCATGGTCTGGAGGCAAAGAACATCTCTGAAATATTAGAGCCATATATACCATGTTGGACTGTGAGAAGCTAAGGTAGTCTTCTCTTTCTCATTCCCAGAGTCAGGGCCAAACAAGGTGAGGCTGATTTTCAGTGTTACGCTTCAAAAATCTGGAACAGTCTTCCCGATGAAGTGTGACAGACCTGGACTGCCACGATATTTAAATGCAGGCTAAAAACAGTTTTTCACTAGCACATATAACAGCTGAGAGTATGTTATTTGATCTTTGTTTTAAAATTTAACTACTTATTTTACTTAAATAAGCTTTTTGAACTGTCATTTATGTGGTTAATTTGACCTGATAACACCTTTTTCTGTTAAATTTTAGATTTTTATTATATTTTTAATTGTTTAGTTGGAACGACATGCAAATTGAAGGATTGAATAAAGGTGTTTTATTACTCCTTTGCTATTTTGAATTAGGAAGGCTAGGATTTAGAGGTTCAAAAGAACTGTAGATTTTAATATGGGACTAGCCAGGGGCTAATAATAAATCTGAATAAAATATTGTTTCTACTTCTCCACCTTGTTCAGTACTTCAAGGAATGTGAAAATTTGAATAATTAGAAGGAGTTTCCTCATTAATACTGACATGATCCTCCTCGTTTGGGACTCGCGACTCCTCTGACTAGTCTAATGTGTTGTAAGTGTTCAGCCAGCTTGTTTGAAGCATGTTACCACCTGGCCTTTACACATTTTTTTTACTCTGTTGTCCATTTAACTGCCTAAATAAAATCAGCAACTATCACCTTTTTAGAAGTATTTTTTTACACTTGTCGATTGTGTGGAACATCACTCAAAAAAAGGCATGGGACATGTCCAGGCTATCTTATTTTTTTATTCACATCATCTTCTTGTGTGGTTTTGATTTCAAACTCTTTATGGAGGAGATATCTGCGTAGCTTGCCACCTCGTTTGTCCTCTTCACAATCATCATGACACACAGATCCACTATCTCCAAATACACTCACATTTGCTAATACAACTGCTAAAGAACTCTTTTCACACCATGCTAAACCTTTAGGCACAACAATACAGACCTAATACAATACAAACCTAATCTCATAACCCTGGTCCAATCAGAATGCTGGAAACTTAAGAGTGCAATTGATTGGCTGGTGGCCAAAGGGGCCAGTAATGGGGAAGGAGAACAAGAGGAGACAACCATTGTTGATTGATTACCATGAAAGACACTTTTGTTGCTGACTTGAAGGCAGGACACTAGGCTTGTATCTGTAGGAAACCCTGGCAGTCTTAAAATGGGTCACTGCTGCACTAACTTGCATGCAAGTTACCTCACGAAGATAGTGATGTGTGCATAGATAAACTAACCCTCCAAGCAGGAGTACGCTCCACAAATTATTAGCTGTGAGTAATATTGATTAGCTGCAGTTCAAAGGTTAACACAGTTACGCCTTCTTTGAACAACACTCTTTGGGGAACAAAGGCAAGTGAAAAATATTTCTAAGAGAATGTGTCAGTCAGCAAAGCTCAAAAGCAAAACAAAATGTTTTTTAAGATCTTCTTAACAGGCAGCATTTCTGGGAGAAATCAAGAGAGGACATCTCATCTTTCCACACTACAGGGTATGAAAATCTAAGGGAGGTCTGTACTTGCTCCACTGGCAACATTTTGCTCCCTAAGAAAGAAAATCTGTAGTGTTGGCACATACACTGATAGATCAAAGATGTCAACTATATCTCAAGAAGATCAAACGAAAGATATTCACCTTAATCTAAAAAAAGTAATGTGCAAATCTTTCTTCTATTTCAATGATTTGGATATGAATGGGTGGTCTTCATACTGTAAAACATTATAGGCACTCTGACAAAAGAACCTTTATGACTGTGGCTTGTGTTCTCACACTCGCCAAGTTTATGTCTGTTTGATTTCGTCTTATTGAAGTAACTTATAAAGACAGTCAACTTTTCCGGAACGTTATCTTGTACATGACAGGAAAAGAAAAAAAACTAAAAACAATCCATGATATTTATTTGAATTCATAAAAATCTACAAAACATAATTGTTAGGGTTTTTAAATTTCTGTCATTTATAGTGCAGCTTGCTAATAATGACACCAATCCAAAATTCATAAATGTCTTTCCCTGTTCAGTCTTAATGTCCAACTATCTTTTAGTAAAATGTCAGCTTGCAAACATCTGTATTTACATTTCATTCAGAAGAGAATATGCATGATTGTGTGAGGCACATCAAATGGAACATGCAAGAACACACTTAAAGTCACATCCTGGTCCCAGTGTTCCAGAGTTTGCTCCAAAGATGAAGGTTCTCACTACATCAGCAGGAAATAACGGAAAGACTGGATGGACAGAAAGAGACGAGCAGCTCGCCTCAGCTCACAGCCAACACACAGAATAACACTCATAGTGCCACCTAGCCACCTATGGTTGCACAACCATGTCTCTGTAAACTCTCCCCTGCTGCAACTCCTTGTCTCCCACCTCATTCATGCAATCCCCTGCATTTGCCTTTGAATGCAAGTGATGCTTGCAAATGTGTGCTTCTCTCTGTCAGCAAAAGTCTGCTGCCAAACTGTTTTGAGGTGATGAAGTGAACAGATTTATATGTCAGGCAGACGTCTTTTGTTATGTGGCAAGGGGCCATTTTTTAGTTTTTAGTAAGTTATTCAAAGCTTGGTACCCTCTGTGACTGTACAGTGTTCATCTAACCAAAAAAGGCATTTGTGTAATTTTGGTTAAACAACTGTAGTGAATACTTGCAAAAGATCCCTGTCTTATTCTTTCTTGTTAACTTGCTCCAGAGGAGGGATTTTGTTGAGAATAAGTAGTAGAGGGAGTGTCCTGAAGGCCAGTGGCAGCCTCCTTCTGCAGCTTTGATTGGCTGAGGCTGTTGTGAGTGAGTCCAGGGGAGGCCAGTAGGAAGATGAATGGTCTAGCTGCATGTTGGGGGGGGGGCAGGCAGCTGAGGAAAATAGCTACCACCAGCCCTTAAAATCTAGGTACTCCTCTTCACAGCCACACATTGATAGAAAGCTGGGGTGGGCCTTAGACAGCATGAAGAGGGGGTGAAAGTAGAAGAGTAAGAAGCTGGGGAAAATAAGAAGTCCTACCTGCGTGCTCAGCTACTTCTGGCTGCTGCACCCCCTTACACTAGCTGACGCTCTTGTACAAAGACAAGTTTTAAGGGCTAATTCTCCAGGGAAGAAGGACGTTAAAAGTTGTTGTTTTTTTAGTTTTTTTTACGACATCCATACGCAGGAGATCAGAAAAGGATTACTGTTTAAACGCCTGCTCACTTGTTGCAATCTTTTCTGAGCATTTTATCTTCAGTGTTACTTCAGAGACTCTTGGGCAAATTCTTGTTTAATAGTAGCATTGAACTTAGAAAAGGATGGCATATGGACAAAAGATCCTGAGGTTGGCATTAATCCAGGGTTTATTCAGCCTGGCACTGGGCCTGTTGCTCTTCTCCCTCCTCCCTAACATCGTAACCGCAGATGAGTATGACTACTACAGCTGGCAGTCAGACAACTTCCACAATGGCCGCTTCTACACCAAGCAACCGCAGTGTGTGGACATACCTGCTGACCTGCGCCTTTGCCACAACGTGGGTTACAAGAAGATGAGGTTGCCCAACCTCCTGGATCATGAGACCATGCCAGAAGTTAAACAGCAGGCAGGCAGCTGGGTGCCCCTCCTGGCCAAAAGGTGCCATGCTGACACCCAGGTTTTTCTCTGTTCACTGTTTGCACCCGTATGTCTGGACAGGCCCATCTACCCATGCCGGTCATTGTGTGAAGCTGTCAGGGACAGCTGCGCCCCAGTTATGGAGACCTACGGCTTCCCTTGGCCAGAGATGCTGTCCTGCGACAAGTTCCCAATTGATAACGACCTCTGCATCCCCATGCAGTTTGCTGGAAATCATGCCACTCAGCCACCAGGTAGGACGCGCCTGTGCAGTCTTGCACATAAAATTTGTCATAATTATAGACTAATCTGTGGGTTAACCTGCCATTTCTGATTTCGACCAAATCCAATATTCTCTTCCAAAAACTCTCTGATTTAGCTTTAATTAATTCAATGAGTAGCTAATTCAAATTATTGTGGTAATCGACCAACTAAAAATAATGTGTGATGCTCTTGATGAACTTCTTAATTGGATCATCTCCAGGAAAATATTGTTTAAACATTCTCAACATATAATCATAAAAATGCATTTTGTTGGCAGGAAGTTTGAAAAAGTAATTTTATTCAGATGTCTAACACATCTTTAACATCATCAAAAAATGACATTCAAAAATTACAAAGTATGTGTAATGCAGGCACCTATATTAAAATGATACTTTTAAAAGAAAGAAACAATAAGAAAATCTTGTT
Source organism: Orestias chungarensis (assembly GCA_032876305.1). Classification (NCBI taxonomy): domain Eukaryota; kingdom Metazoa; phylum Chordata; class Actinopteri; order Cyprinodontiformes; family Cyprinodontidae; genus Orestias; species Orestias chungarensis. The sequence goes on from JAVLVB010000824.1 coordinate 1,028,051, forward strand.
TGTTTAACATACGGCTATTAGCCGCCTTACTACTTTAGATAAATTATTTAGAACTTGTGACATGACATAAGGCTTTGTCATTACCCAGCGCTGCAGTAAGGACATAAAAACTTAAGGCAGAGACTTATGTGGGTGCCAGGGGAACGTTCCCGAGTGGACAATTGAGAGCTCATACGCCTTCAGGGGAGGCGAGGATGGGAGACTCAGAGACTCCATTTACTAGATTCTTCAGTGAGTTAAGACAAATGTCCTGTGATCATGTATCCAACTCCATGTAAAAAGGGGCAACACACACATATGAACATACTCTGCTTTATCAGCAGAGATCCAGCTACACCTAATCAATCAGTCTAAAAGATGAGCTAATGGGGAATGTTTAATGTCAGTGTGAGTGAATCAGACCCTGGGCTGCTGAAAGTTGCAGAATGACAAATTACATTTCATACAACAAATGCCAGAAAAGCCCAGAAAAGGTTCTGAGTAAATGAAATGGATGGCTCTGTCAGAGTGTGCGTGTGTGTGTTTGTGTGTGAATGCGCAAGCATGCTAACACTACCTAGGCAGCCTCTTCACAAAGCAGTCAAAGCTGAGAGACACTCAATGAGAAGGAGCCAATCCCCACTGTGTCCAACTCTGCTCAACCTTTTGTTGGTTCTGGCAGACAGTGGGCCAATTAACTAGAAGGCCAATTACTGAGTTCCAATAATTAGTCGACATGACAGAACAAGCGGGGTGGGCAGAGAATGATAATCACCAAGTATGATTGTTCCTAAGAGAGTCTAATGGAGAGGAGTGAAAAGAGGGGGGATGGAGGAAAGTGAAGAGAGGCAGACAGAGCATAAAAGTGGAGAAAAGCTGCTTCCTGCAGCAGAATATTGTTTCGCTCTTTGTTTGCTTTAAAGAGTTTGAAGAGGTTTCTTTATACCTTAAATAGCTTACAACACAAAGCAGCTCCTGTAACTGCATATTCACTTTTCAGTCCATAAAAATTCACTCTTTTTTTTTTTTTTTTTTTTTGTTTATCCTGCAAGTTCCTGGCATGTGTTTGCTTTTTTGTCACAAATGTTTACAGCACTTTATTGCATAGTTTGAAAATGTTGCCAGTTGATACTTAAGTGAATTAATGCACAACTGGGTTTTCCTTTTGAGGGAAAAAATACTGTTTTGTTTTTATGGGACTTCTACCAACTATTTAACATTTTGGCTCTAGATGTATAATTCATTCTTGTGCATAATCCCCAGAATAACTGAGGTAGCTTAATTTTATCCATCCATCTTCTTAAAAAAGACAGTTATTTGGTTAATTTAATTACATAATGATCAGAAAATAAGAGCTAATATACTATTTGAAGCTGTCTTTCTTTTTATCTATAATAATAATGCAAAAAATGAAATGATAAAAAACGACCAAATACTGAAGTAAATGAAAGTAAAACAACATTTAACTAAATTGTTTGTGTGTCTGTGTGTGTGTGTGTGTGTGTGTGTGTGTGTGTGTGTGTGTGTGTGTGTGTGTGTGTGTGTGTGTGTGTGTGTGTGTGTGTGTGTGTGTGTGTGTGTGTGTGTGTGTGTGTGTGTGTGTGTGTGTGTGTGTGTGTGTGTGTGTTTCTATGGTTACGTATGACTGTGTCTTTTTGAAACTTAGATTGAACCCATATCACTTCTCGCCTGAAGGCTGAGTAACAATATTTCAAGATCCAAAGATTCTCAGATCTGCCGATGAGGCCATCCGGTGGACATTTTGTTGGCTTTAAAAATACACATTAAATAACACATACTTACACACTCACACAGAGTCAGCCAGCGAAAATAAAAAAGGAATTTCAGCTAAGAACTCTGAGAAAAGGACTTTCTGGGAACCCTAAGTGTCACCTGAGGACACTGACGATTCTCCTCAATTGGGATTATAGATAGAATCTCGAATAATCCAGCCAAATATCTGAGATTAGGGTCAATAAGGAGAATCATGCACCCTGCTACCTGCTGCTCTCGGGCTAGGAGGCCCAGATTCTGTCTGAGCTATTCTGCAATTACACAATACAGCACGGTTGGAGGGTTCCTGTGGAAACTCACAGCAGAGAGTCAGATTCACTTTCCACCTCAGTGGCACTGAAAAAAAAAAGTTAGAGGAACTTTAAGACCAACTGATATCAGGTTCTCTGTGAGCATGGTTTGTTTTTTGGCATGTGTGTGTATTTATCATGTTTGTGTATCACAAAAAGGCAAGGCAAGTTTATTTGTATAGCACATTTTCGTGTCCAAGACAATTCAAAGTGCTTTACATAGGAAAAAAGAGCAGAAAATGAAACAATAAAATCAACTTTTAAATTAAAAGAAATAAAAAAATAAAAAAATAAAAAAAATAATAATAATAGTAATAATGTTCTCAGGTGCTCTATGCACAGTTAAAAAAGGCTGTTTTCAGCCTGGATTTAAACAACGGCAGAGTTGAAACCAGTCTCACCTCTTCAAGAAGACTGTTCCAGCTTTTAGGAGCATAAGACCAGAATGAAGCCTCCCCTTGTTTGGTCCTGACTCTGGGCATCAGCAGGAGCCACTACCTAAGGTTCTCAGAGTACGGGCTGGTTCATATGGCTGTAACATATCAGATATTTACTTTGGGGCTAAACCATGAAGAGACTTGTACACAAGCAAGGCTGTTTTAAAATCTATTCTTTGAGTGACGTGAAGCCAGTGCAGAGACTTTAGCACTGTACTGATGTGGTCATATTTCCTGGTTTTGGTCAGAACTCGAGCAGCAGCATTCTGGATGTTCTGAAGCTGTCTTAAGGCCCGTTTAGAAAGCCCAGTGAGCAGGCCGTTACAGTAGTCTAACCTGCTGGAGATAAAAGCATGGATAAGTCTTTCTAGGTCTGGTTTAGAGACTATTCCTCTGATTCTGGTAATGTTTTTAATATGGTAAAAGGCTGCTGATGTTACTGATTTAATGTGGCTGTTGATGTTCAGGTCAGAATCCAGTATTACCCCAAGATTTTTGACCTGATTTTTAGGTTCTAGAGAGAGCGTCAGAAGGTAACTGATGACACTTTCTCTTTGTTTCTGTGGGCCACAGACAATGATTTCACTTTTGTCTGAGTTTAACTGGAGGAAGTTGTTCTGCATCCCCAGACGGATCTGTTCAATACAGTGAAACAAAAAATCAACAGGCCCATGTTCTCCGGCTGTCAGCGACACGTACATCTGAGTGTCATCAGCATAGTTGTGTTCGGACACATCATGGCTGCGTATTAGCTGGCCCAGTGGAAGCATGTACAGATTGAATAAAAGGGGTCCCAGGATCGACCCTTGGGGAACCCCACAGGTCACACCCATTCGGTCGGAGACGCAGTTCCACATTTGAAATAAACTTGAAAAGAGGCCCACAATGGAAAATATCAGCTCAGTCCATTAGTCAAATAGCGACTAATGCTGCCCTGTCAACCCTACTTGAATAAAACTAGTTTCATTTTTCTTTTGGGTCATTTTGACATCTTTATTTTTAATAAATCAAAATTAGATGGACCTGGATTGAAACACTTTGTTTGTGTTTGCCACTGTTGTCATAATTAATATTGTCTTACAATAGAACCACCAATGCACACCCTAATCAAGTGCATTAGTCCTATTTTAATTGATCTTTCTTTTCTGTTTCATTAAAATTTCCACTAAAAGTAAGTATGAGAACCAGCAACAGTTTTAGCTGATCATATGTATTACACTGATAGTAAGAGTTAATGCATTGCACTTGAAATGTACATTGTATCCGAGCAGTCCTTGGTGATTGTAATACTACAAACACTGGTACTAAGGTGATGATTTATGTGATGTATTGTGAAGTTCTAGTAGAGTCTGACATTTTATTAATTTTATTGGTATATGTATGTCTAGTATAAACCAGGAGAGATGAATTATTGTCTCACGTACTTAAAAACTAACCAAGTACCCTGTATTTTTATTAAAGATGCAAAGAGATTTATATACTCCATGTATGATATAAACTAATTAGAACATTTTAGCAGAACTTGAAGAATTCCTTTTTATAAATTGTTAGTTCATTTCTGTGTCAATAACACAACAATTGAGAAAATTCCTCTCTAGCCTTTTCATTGCTAAACTTTGAAGATATATATTTTTAAAGTTTGGATGACATTTAAATGTGCTGGATAAAGTTAATGAATTTTAGGAAAAGTATTGCCTGTCCCCACTGTTCTCTCTTTGATGTGGCCAGTGTAGGTTGCAAACATGTTAGAGGAGACAAGCAAAACTGTCAAGTCTCCTGCAGTACAAAGGAGCCTACTGATGTTGCCCTGGCTGCTATAAGAAAAGGAAAATGTTATCCAGTGCTCTGTATAAGACCGCCAAGGCGTTTTGAGAACATGTTTTCTCTTCAGTATACTATTCCTTCAAATGCAAGGCGTGTGCTTTGTTATAGGTCCCTCAGGGGGGTATCATTTGGGCCATGTTTAAGCTTTCCTCTGTCTGTCTGCATGCCACATATAAACAGATGTGAGGTCCTTGGACATTAATCATATTGGGCATTTTTATTCCCTGCACAGTAACAGTTAATGTCATAAGTTTTGCTTTTTTGTTTCAAAGGGCCCAGATGAGATATAAGACAGTGACCCCAGCATACTTTAAATGAAACATTCTTTTGTAAAGTCACTCTGGAGCTCAAGGCTGTAAGAAAGAAGATTTGAGACATGACAGGGAATCCGACCACCAAACTCTTAGATCGGGTTGCCCGTTTTTTGTGACGCCATGTGTGTATTTGCGCCTAAGGTGAGAGACAGAAAACAGAAGCATGCAACGTTGAACCTATTTAAAATGCATTCAGCTGCAAAAGGGAAGCATGTCAAGAGTTAAAGACAGAAACTGAGATTCAAGATGTTTTTTGTTAGTAATTGGGTGGTTGAAGGAAATAAAACAGATTTTTTAGTTTTTTAGAGACTTTATGAGCTTTAGAATGTATTGCCTGTTTATAAAAGAAACATAGGTCATTCTTTTAAGATATTTTGCTGCACCAAATACTTACATTAAAATGACTTCAGTGGTTTTTGTGGTTTGAGTTAACACATGTCGCATTTACTCTGGTAAATAACCCTAAAAAATAGGAAACTTAAAGTGATCTTTCAACATTTTGTTCTTAGTATGAAACAATTTTAATATGTCTTTGCTAGAGATTTTTTAGAAATTTGACAGACAGCAGACACAGCTGGAATGAGAGGCTGTGTCAAAGAAATGGATATTAACCTTGGAGCTCTGACTAGGTGAAGTAGTGCAGTGAAATTCTTGGAGTCTTGGCGCTTACCGTTTCCACTCTGGCTCTCTGTTTGAAGATTAACAGCAGTGCTTTCAAACAGACCACCTCCTTACTCATACAGCTCCCAACAACCTTTTCCTTTTACTCTTAATCATTGACCCAGACTTCTCTCATCCCCCACAACAATAGTTCTATGAGAGGAAAAGCATATTTTTCTGAAACCATCATAGATTTTAAGGGATTTTAAAGCTGTAGAACAGAACTGTCAACCAAATTTTCTTTTTCTACTTTTGCAAATATTTGTATCTGTTTTGGACTAAAGAAGCTAATACAACAAACATGAAACATACTAATAGATTAACCAACAAGACATTGATTGGCAACAGAGCCTGACGGTAATTCCCTATTGAGACTCGAGTTATGAGAAGGTATTCAAGTGGTGGTTTTCAGTTCAAGATCAGTGATTTTGTTGGAGGCGACAGTTTCTCCCGACACATGCCCTGGCATCAGCATATCTGGGCATACGGCCAGCATACCACCCCAGTTAAATGATTTCCCATGGAGGCTAAAAAAGATGAAAATTTCACATTTTGTGAGTTTGTAACCACAAAGTTAAGCTTGTTTTCGTGAGGTTTCAAGTGAAACACCAAGATATTGTAGCACAGAACTGTGAAGTGAAAGTTAAAGGATGCATGGATTCAAAAGAAATACTAAAAAGGTGTTATACATTGTAACCAAGCCCCATTCATTGTAATATTTACTCTGCATAATCCAGTGCAACCAATTTCTTTTAGAAGTCTCCTGTTTTGTAAGAATAAAACTGTTTTGAAACCCTCAACACATAAGCCCTTGGTGCAACTGGTTTTTAAAGTACACAAAGGTTTATTAAGATACATTACTGAACCAATGGCATAACAAAGACAAAGGAACACAAAAGAAGTTGGAAGCACCAGTGGTTTTAACACAAATTTTGAAGCTTTTATAGAAAAGTATAGAGAAAAAAAGACATTGATGAAAAACAGGCAAAATAAGTTGAATCTGTTGTTTCAATACCGCCAAGAACTAGGATGGAAGTTCACCTTTCAGCATTACAATGACAATAACAATATTTAGATGTTTATAAACAATAAGAGCCAAGATAAATGCTTAAGTTAAAACCAATGGTATTTATTTCATAGGCAATCAATACCCCCCTGTACTTTACATCCTTTCTGTCACATACATTTCCAAGTAACATGAAAAAAAAACAGAAATTTTGATTGCATCTTGATTTGTAGATGGTGTGTGGGGTGATTCCATGCTACTAAGCCCTCAAGGATCCAGCAGACAATTATAAGCTGACCCTGTATGGACTTGTAGGGCTCCTCTTTGAGAAACTGGAAAACTGTCAGTTATTCTACAAGACCATGGTTTAGCTACCCTGGAAATTCACACATCCACTCACACGGACACATACTCCGTGATGGTTAGGGGGTTCACCTCCCCACGACCCGAGCAGCAAAGCACGCAAAACTTTGACCCCTCTCATTATCTGCCCAGACACTGAGGTCTGGACAAGGGCTGATAACCTCTGAACCCTGACTTCTAACCCTGGGAATGAACTGAGTGGCAGCTCTCCAATGTGCATTTGAATGAACGAAGACAAAAAACAGTGAGCTCTTAAAGGAAAGCATATTTTTGACATTCTTGTGAGTGGGCGCCAGAAAAATGTAGCTCTTGTTTAAGCAGCCCTTTTAAATAAAGGTTTCCACTAAGGGAAAGGTCACTCCTGATTTTCCTTCAGACGAGATGACACGGATCAGATGTGTCTGTCCTGTTGCTGTTTACAATATTGAATTAAGTAGTTGGTACTAGCTGCAACTAAAGTTTTTTGTATCATGTGAGGTTTATGTTTAAATGCTTACAATTTATTTACAACAGTTGAGTTAATTCTGCAAGAAGAGACACATTGGTAATCTCACTCTGCACAGGGGCATTACCCAGGGTAGGACTGGCCTCTGCAATGCATTGGATTTGTCGGGTCAGCCATCTCTGGTAGATAAGCAACAAAACCTGAGGGTCTGCGTTCTATCCCTCTGCCCCTGCAACTTAGGCATCTTCATTAAGAACATCATGCTAGTTAAGCAATATATAGGCAACCACTATACGAAACTCAAAAAACTTCATGATAGCCTTTCTGGGGTACCATTACCTGATTAGTTTGGCACTATAGCACCCAGTTCATGAAAAGCGCAAGATTAGTGAAGTGCATCAGAACAAAAATGTGTTCACTTGTAGCTTATCGTCCTGGCTGACAGGTCAACCCTTCCCATTTTGGTGTTGTACTCTTGCACGATGCCGTATGGTCCTTCGTTGACCATCGCTGACAGGTGCCTTTAGATTGTTCTGCATTAGCAGACAAAAGCATAATAATCTTCCCTTGTAACTGCTGAAGAACCTCTTTATTGCAGCTTAAAATGTATGTCACTTGTCATGTAAAAGTCATGTACGCCGACTATTTTATGTATCTTGCTAGAAAATTATGAATTAATCACTTGCTAGAATTACTTATGCTAATGAAGTGTTTTAGATATTCCTATATTTATCTAAACAAAATTTGAGGAAAAATACTAGTTACAGTAACTATCTACATTTGTTAATTCTTAGAAATATTCCCAGGTTCATTGGACCACATTGCACAATCAATAAGAACATATAGTCCCAATGTCCTCAAAAGAGTTTAGCTTCTTAAGGGATAAATGTTTGACAGGTAACTGCATTTGTAGCAAAATACAATACAGGTTGAGACAACCAAGACGATTTGTGCCTAAATACACTGGCTTCAATCTTGTTTTGATAAGTTGTTGTACACACCTTGCACCGGAATACCCACTATCTTTTTTTAAACAAATACAGTAATTCTGATATGACCACCATGTGATGCTGGTTGTGTCTACTAACAACCCAATGGGTCAAAGTAAAAAATAAAAAAAAAGTATAGAAGCATAGAAGAAAAAAAATATCGTACTCAGTTGAGGATGAAGGGTCACAGCCTTTAAAGATGCTCTTATCAAAATTTTGTTCATATATGCACACTATTATGATAACATGTAAGAATGTTTACTTACATTTTTTTAAATGTTCCAACTGTAAGTTATTTAGCCATTGTTATTTATTTAGTCAGAGAGAATGTTGCACCATGTAAGAAGGCGGACAAAGTAAAACAAAAACAAAGAAAAAGTAATTTAAATATGTTCAGCATTTCCTTTTAGAAGTTAGCTTTGTTACCACAACTTGGATCCCTATAGTGTTTAAGGCATATTGTCACGCCCCACTCGTAGGTCATGACAAAAATGGGAGACAGACGAACAGAACCAAACAAGTAAACATTTATTTTATCCAGAAAATGCTCTGGAAGAACTGCACAGCCAGTCAGATGGAAGCGAGGGCCCACGCTGCCTGTTCCGGTCTGGTCAGGAGGCCAATAAAAAACAGCCCTGTGACTGATTGGAAGTCAGTATATATCAGCCACCTGGTGCATTCAATTAACATCCCATTTACCTGCTTCCTGAAAAGAACAAAAGAACAAACTAAAAGTTGACAGGAGACACCTACTGGACAGGAGGGGATCGTCTCACCCCCCCCATGAAAATGGAGTTCCTAATGGAACGTCCAAAAAGACACAGCACTTCAACTGAACAACTAGGTGACGATTACAACATTACCAGACTTTGCTTCCTTACCACAATCACCCATTCAATCCCCACCTCAACAGCCTACCCACTGTAGCCACCAGTGAAGCCTATAAGAAACTTATAAAGAAGGGGAATGAAAATTAAATACATAATACATTGAATCTAGAGACAAGGTGCCCTGGATAAAGCATCTGCCACAATATTATCTGAGCCTCTAATATGGCGGATATCCAGGCAATAAGGCAGCAAAAACAACATCCATCACATCAGTCTGTGTTTCGGACACTGCAATGAATGCAAAAATGTTAGGGGGTTGTGATCGGCATACACCACCAGAGGAACACTGGTGTCCAGGTATACTTAAAAATGCTTTAAAGCCCAAATTAATGCCAAGGTCTCTTTTTCAATGACAGAATAGTTCACCTGAAAATGGTTGAATTTTTTCGAGTAGAAACACAGGTCGATCAACTCCATCAGCATCTTGCTGAAATAAGACAGCACCTGCATCACTTGCATCCACATACAGGTCAAAAGGATAATCCATTCGTGGAGCTGCAAGAACAGGGGAAGAACACAGAATAAATTTGCCATCATCAAAGGCTTTCTGACAGGAAGTTGACCGGGTGTACTTCAACTTATCCTTCAGCAAATCTGTCAATGGAGAAACCACTGTGGAAAAGTTCTTACAGAAACTGCGGTAGTACCCGACAAGACCCAGGAACCGCTGGAGTTCTTTTTTTGTAGTTGGTACAGGAAACTGCAAAATGGGATTTACTTTGGCTTCCACTGGACGCACTGTCCCTTGTCCAACCACCTTACCCAAATAGGTAACAGTGGCCTTAGCAAACTCACACTTGGACAAATTAATGGTCAGGTGTGCTTCAGCCAGTCGTTCAAACAGCTTACGTATGTGAGCCAGATGTTCTTTCCACGTATCACTAAAAACCACCACATCATCCAAATATACGGCACAACCATGTTCATGAGACGCTGAAATGTTGCCCTCGCATTTCGCAATCCGAAACTCATCACAGAGTACGAAAACAGACCAAAGGGAGTTATAAAGGCAGAAATCTCTCTAGCTCTCTCAGACAACGGCACTTGCCAATAATCTTTCAACAAATCAAACTTGCCGACAAACTGAGCCGAACCCACCTGATCAACACAGTCCTCCATGCGTGGCACAGGGCAAGCATCAGATTTTGTAACCATGTTCACTTTCTGGTAATCTGTACAAAATCTAAAACTTTTGTCAGCCTTCCCCACTAACAAACAAGGTGATGCCCAGCTAGTTGCAGAAGGGCCAGCAATACCATTATCAAGCATGTACCGAATCTCCCCCCCCTAGTCTTCGGTTGTTACCGTGGTGGGTTTTTATGCACTGACGCCCGAGAGTCCAGAAAAGACACCAATAAATGGTGACCCACTGCAACTCCGGATGTGCTCCCGAGACAACTGCTCTACCCACGTTCACACCACACTAGAATCCCCACACAACAAACTCCATAAGGGAAGTCGTTGTTAAGCCTAACAGGGACCAAACCACCGTGACTTACTACAACACTCCCTCAAAACAGATGTATTATGGCCGCTTTACTCACCAAAACAAGCATGCTCGTCAATGTCCCCCAACAAGCAAGACTTCAATCTACCTGACAGCTAATTTCCAATCCGGATTTAAACTGACAAGCCCCCATATGTCACGCCCCACTCGTAGGTCATGACAAAAATGGGAGACAAACAAGCAGAACCAAACAAGTAATCATTTATTTTATCCAGAAAATACTCTGGGAGAACTGCGCAGCCAGTCAGATGGAAGCGAGGGCCCACGCTGCCTTGTTCCGGTCTGGTCGGGAGGCCAATCAAAAAAAGCCCTGTGACTGACTGGAAGTCAGTATATATCAGCCACCTGGTGCATTCAATTAACATCCCATTTACCTGCTTCTTGAAAAGAACAAAATAACAAACAGTTGACTGGAGACACCTACTAAACCGGAGGGGATCATCACAATATTCAGATTTTTGCCAGACAGGGGTTTTAAGCTGATAAGCTTTAAAATTATACTGAAATTTCATGAAGCAAAGGCATGTCTTTAAGTGTCATACGGTTTTTCCACACCTGAGGTTTTTTAGGACCCGGCTTGGACTGACAGACTTACCGACTCTTATGGTGGCAGTTAGGTGACAAAAATCACATTGTTTTGTTTTTAACCTTATGTCATCCACTTCCTCCTGGTCACAACCTTCTTGGTGAACTTTTTGCTCACCACTGCATGCAAAACTATTGTGCTATTTGTTACATTTTTGTGGGCATGTTAGTTTATGGGGAAATACTCTTGTACAGCAAACTTGTCTATTCGTTCCAAGCACTCAACTTCCAGAAGCCGTTTTTCAGTGAGCAGGATTGATCATTGTGAAGAGTTTTCATCTAAAAAAAAACAGAAGCAGCTGCATCGTGTTTATTGAGAGATTTCTTTGCTTTTTCTTTGAGTTATTGTTTCTTTACTGTAATGATAGTGACAAATCGCCATATCAAAATAAGCAAGGCCCCACTTGTTTTTTGGTACAATGTGCTTTAACAGGTTCACCATGAGTGGCTGCTGTGTGGCTTAGGTACTGCCTGTGTCTGTGTACTGAATCACTTTTCACCATGTTCAGCAGCTCCTTCCATGCTGTCTACCAGTCTGCACAGCCAGACCATGCCTACGCAACCAAAATATACAAGTGGGCAGCATAAAAACATTTTCTACAGTCTAATTGCAGGGCAAACATAAGTCAGTCTGCTGGATTTGGTATTTGCCTCACAGCAAATATCCTTTGACAAGAGGGCCCAGTGGGTGCTGCAAATATGTGACTCAAAAGTGCTCAAGGGTTCAGACCTGCTGCTTTAGCTTTGCTGACCGCACTTGAATAACAATGTTCAGCTGTTAGAAATTAGCTGATCTTGTCTTTAAATAATCCAATGAAATGCAATCTAGTCCAAGTCATCAGAGATATTTTTTCTCTTCTTAGTGTCCAAGGCGTGCCCTCCATGTGACAACGAGCTGAAGGCAGACAACATCATGGAGCATTACTGTGCGAGTGACTTTGGTAAGTAGTAGATTGAAAAATAATAATAATAATGAAATATTAATACTCATACAGCATTCATTTTCACCATCACAGAAGTCTTCTCTTTTCTCTATAACAATTTTCTGATTTCAAGCTCATTTTATTATAATCTGTTGCAAACCTGAAACATAAATACATAAAGAATAAATGCAAAAATTGTAATGGTATGAATAAAAAGGTATTCACAACATCCTGCATTATTATATAGAGATTCAATTAAAACTCATCTGTCATTAAGCACATTTAAATGGAATGGTTGTACTCAACCTTCCATACACACAATCAAAAAGCACATATATTAAACCTGTTTGACAACATTAAGTATAAAAGCTCTCAAAGTGCAAAACAATATGCTATAATCTAAAGAAATTCAAATCGGGTGAGAAACTAGGTCATTGAGATCAATCAGTCTGTACAGTGGTACAAAACCATTTGAGTGATTGGGACCACAGAAAACCACAATGAAAGCCAAAATCCACAAATTGAGAAAGAATGGAACAGTGGTAAAACTTCCCAGGAGTTTTTTTCAGGAATGGGCTGAAAAAAAACAAAAAACTATAAATGCACATCATTGACTCATCTAAAACAACCCAGGACAATATCTTAAGCATTGAAATATTGAAGGTGAGAATATGGAGGCCCAATTCACATTTATTAAAAATATCTTTCCAATCTCCCCCAGAACATTAGTCAAATATTCTGCACTCTGACAAAACTAATGTGGAACATTTTAGGAGGTGTGAATCCGCTTATGTCTGATGTAAAACTAGACAAGACATCTTAGGAAAAGAATATTACACAGTTACAGTTGGTTCTGTTGCCTCATGAAGATATGTTTAGAAATACTGTGGCAGAATTCAGAAAAGTGTTCTGAACAATATTTGTTCACAACAAAGTATAAGACTGAATAATAATTATTGCTTGATGGCAGGTTCAACGTGTTGTTAGAGTTAGCCAGTTTTTTCACTTAAGGCCAAGTTGGTTTGGATGGCTTCTCTTCTCATGAAAAAGAAACCATAATTTCAGTTGACTCAAATTTTCTTTGTCTAACAGGTGTCCCATGTTTATTTATAGTAATCAATAATTAAGCCAGAAATTTGAATAAAGATTCCAAATATTAGCATTAAAACTATTCACACATCTAACCAGAATGTTAAAAAAAATAATAATTTTGAGGCTTTCTGTGCCTACAAGAAAAAAAGTTTCAGTTTCAATACAGTTTCAGGAATGAGACTACACATTTTTCTTTAAAATTAGCTAAATAAACACGTACACAATTTATTTATTTTGTAAGTTAAGCCTGGATTTAATTTAACAAGATAAAAGGGTACACTTTATTCCATGACCCTACAACAAAATTTACCAGAGACTGTTTTTGTTGCTTAATCCTTAAGCATTCTTTATTTCAAAATCCAAAAACAGAGTATATATTCCATGAAAACAAGGTTGGCATGTTACCCTTTCCAAGGATTCTTTTCTTTAAGGAAAATCTGTGTCTCCTCACAATGACAGCACACTTCTGTTTGCTCACAGTAAAGAGACGGAGTTTGTATAAAGAAACAAGCGTGGCTTGTCACAAAGATGCTGGCCAGACTATGCAATGGGGCCGCTGCACAAGTTAGTAGTAAGGCTGAATGAACATGGGAGCATTTAAAGTGTAATGAAAGAGGAAGGACAGTAATTTAATGTTTCAAACCTTTAGTTTAAACATGCATGGATATGAATGCAGTCATTCATAAAAAAAAAAGACATAATCACACATTAGGATGAGCTAGACCTGAGTCACCATGAGAATGAAGAGTAATTAAGTGTACATTTCTTTTGAAGCATGCTATCAGCTCACAAGTACGGTAAGAATGTTAGAGCAAACTCAGCATTGTTTATGTTACCACAGACAAGCAGACCATAAATGACATGGTGACTTCCCAGCAGACATAGCCGAACGGAGGTTTCTTGTTCAAGCACTGGGTCTTTGCCCAACCTATGATAAATCCCCCCTGTCAAAAGGGGTTACCTGGAAACTCTCCTCTGAAATAGTTGCCTCTTTAATTTTAATCTGCTACATGAGAAAATGTGAACCTGTAAACACAACTCTGTGAGATCTAAAACTCAGCATTTCATCACACTGACAAACTTGGCCCTGTCACACGTAATCAACACTGTGTGCAGAATTTTTCATCTCCATTTTGGTAACGCAGATTTTCTTGAAAACACAACTCATGATACTACCTGAATGATGGAAACTATTGAAATCTAATTACAGTCCTGAAGAGATTGATGGGAAATTATGTAAACAGTGTTAAAGTGTCGACATATTCTCTGCATGTGCTTTACTTTCACCTAGATAACCAAATACTTTTGTAACGTCTAGAAATTTGACACACCAACAAGTGTGGATTGCATTTAAAGTTAGACTATTGAATATTCCATTGGTCAATGTTTTTGTGGCCAATTAATCTTTTCCCTTAGCAACTAAATATGTTCATACTTTATATAAAACTTGAATATGCAGCTTTTTAATATGCCAGGCCCATCTTGTGTCTGCTTTTAAGTTTAGTAGATTGAAACAACAAGATGTTACAGGAAAACAAGGTTGCTGCATCATCGGACAACACATGTAATACTGTTTCTTTTGCACAATGCTAACCAGCTAAATGCGGCTACAATCCTGTTATCTGACATGTAAAAAATCTGTTGCAGTGCCTTTAGAGTTCTCACATTTTGTCATATGTGGCCATTGTCACATAAGTAATGCAAACCTGGGTGAGCTCTCAGACCATTAACGTTTCCTTCCCAGGTGGTCACTTAAACAAAAAACATGAAGAATATTCTATACACTGTGTTCCAAATTATTATGCAAATAATATTTTCTCAGAATTTCCAAAATTACCTATATGAATTGCAGTCATTGTAATTTTCCAGTCAGCAACTATTAGAGTACAATTAAAAGGTTTTTGAACAAACTGCCGATGATAACAGCATATTTAAAAAAAATAAAACACTCAAAAAGCACTAAAATGCATGTTCCAAATTATTATGCACAGCAGAGTTTTCAACCTTTTCATTTTTATAAAGAACAAAAAAATTGTCATTTGTGAAATTATAAGCATTAGCAGGTTATTACAAACTGAAATCAAACAGTTTTCAAGTCAAAACTTTATTCTAGGTGATGTTACATTTGCACATAGGACCCCTTGTTCGAAAGGAG